>CAJGYO010000009.1:17157766-17417304 GCA_904845875.1 Miscanthus lutarioriparius | reverse complement strand
TTGCTTACAAACTCTTCTTCAACTAATGCACTGGGAAATTTCGATCGGGACCAACCGACTGGGACGCCTGGGTCAGCGAGGGACCTGTAATGGACGGAAGAAGTAAGGCAGCAATCAAGTCAATCAAGTAATACCGTAGGAATGACTCGTATAATTCCATGTAAATAGTAATTACAATAAGGCATACGCTCAAGGGTCCCTATGACCTTCCGGAATATCAGAGCCCACAGTTGTTGTGGGCGCTTTACATTTGCCCCACAAAGGTTGTAGGCGCCATCAACTCCCATACCGCAGGAACACTAAGAAGTTCCCCCACGCGCTCTCTGGCATCAACAGTTGTGGGAACCAACACTACTCACCAAAGTAACACGGTAGAAACCCCTCACATGCCTATGGGCATCAACAAGATAGCAGCACCCCATAATCGGCATGCTGCATACCAAGAAGATTACACACAACCTCCTACATGCACTTGACATTTACAAAGTGTTGTGGGCGCCTCATAATCATCTTGTACCCGGCGACACTCCAAGAACATGGCTTAGCACATGTACACTCTCTCTTCTTGCAAAGCCATCCCCTTCATCTAAAGGGATGCGCCTCTACCAAAAGACAGATCAGCTCCACTTAGATCGCATTCAAGACAAATAATAGAAGCACCTGTGTTCAGACCTTGAGCACACGTCAATGACTTAGTACATAGCTGGAGCTTCCGTTTACTCGAACCTTTTAGACCAGAAATCCTACCGAACCACTTATACCCCCATCTTTTCACCTTCTCGTTTATAACCTAACTACAAACTTCGAGCACCTAGGCTCGTGAATAAAGTCACCAATCGACTAAACCGGACGAGGCACGCCTGTTCTAATCCAAGATAAAACTATGTCATTGAGTGCCAGGCCACATCCCATCACAACGTATGGCAAAAACTACAAACATTTACGTTGTTGGTCACTTTCTAATCGGACCGGTCTGCCACACACTCTCGCCAAATAGGAATGCGAGCTCATCGATTTCACAAGGCCTAATCGCGATGTTCTTCGCATGGCAAACCTTCCCACATGCCGTGCATACCATGGGAGGTCACCGAGCTACGCACAGGTCTTCATCCCAAGCTCGAAGCCCACCAAACAAGGTCTACGCTGCTCAACAACAAGAGGCGCAGGCTATAGGCGAAGAGATCGCCAAACTCCGGTAGCCAATTCATTAGAGAGGTATTCCAATTCGATCGTTTCTTGCCAATCCTCGTTCCTTGTTAAAAGAAGACCAGAAATGAAGAATGTGCTGATTATATCGTTCTTCAACAAAGCGTGTCCAAAGGTTCACTTCTTCCTTACCACGATAGACTCAGAGTAGTCGACTCCACCTTAGGGTGCGTAGATCCTCTCTTTTGATGCCTACTTCAGCTATCACCAGATTGTAATGAAAGAGTCCGATCAACTCCGCCACCGTTGCTCATCACCCTCGATGGTTTGTACTATTACATAACCATGCCGCTTGATCTCAAGAACGCTTAGCGCCACCTACCAAAGGTGCATGCAAGAATGCTTCACGACCAAATCGACCGCCGACAAGATGATCGTGCCGAGTGGCCAAAACCAACAATCATTGCTTCTATGTTGATGACATAGTGGTCAAATGGCTCAAGCTCATGTAACCGATCACAAACTTCATCGCTGACATTCATGAACCTCGCCAAGGTTCAACATCGTCTAATCCCAAAAATGTTTTCGGGTTCTAAAGGAAGCCGCTGATACATTGTGTCCGAAATGTGGCATCGAGGCCAACCTCGAAAAAGATCACGCCATCTCCAACATGGGCCCTATACGCAACATCAAGGGCATAAAGGTTTTCACCAGCTTGTCCGAACTTACCAGAGCCGATTCATCTCCCCACCGATGAACAAAGGATGCCACCTCACAAGCTCTCAAAAAGACCTCGGACGCTTCATCTAGATCGAGGAAGCTAAGCAGGCTTCTAGAGAACCTTTAAAGCGCCACCGACGTTGGGCCCCAATCTCGCCGCTTCCCGAATGGGGAGAACCTCCTCCTCCTCTACGCCGCAGCATGAGCAACCACGCAGAGCGCCGCCCTCGTCGCCGAAAGGGAGAAGCCGGACACCACCTAAGGTCCAAAGGATCATATACTTCATCTGGAGGTACTTCACCGACCCCTGTTCTTGCACCCTGTGTGTAGAAACTCCTATACGCCAGGCCGATGGCGCACCCGAAGCTCCTACACTACTTCATCGACTACTCGGTCGCGGTCGTTACTCATACCCACTGTGAGACATTGTCCGCAACCATGATGCCGCTGGACGGATCTCCATGTGGGCACTCAAACTCATGGGCCACGATATCGTATATCCTTGTACAACTATTAAGTCTCAAGCTCTCATGGATTTTTCGCCAATGGACAGAGGTCCAGCCCACCACCCCTGCATATCACCCACGAACATCGATAATGTACTTCGACGGGGTCGAATGGCGCCTTTTACCAGGGGTCGGAGGGTTCGATCTCCCGATGGGAGAGTAGGTTCACACGCCCATCTCCGCCTATTTTTGGCCTCAAACAATGCCACGGAATACGAGGCCCTTATCAACGGATCACGATTGCCATCAAACTTGGCGCTTACGTGACTCTACATTTGAGGCTACTCAGAGTTGGTCGTTGATCAAGCTGGGCGAAGGCCCCTCCCATAAAGTTTCTCATGGCAAAGACATCGCCAGAGGTGCGCAAGCTCGAGGACAAATTTGGGATCGAGCCGCATCACGCCCCCAAAAGGACAACGATGCCATCGATTTTTCGCAAAATTGGTCGCCAAGGTGGATCCGCTCCGAGCGGGAACTTCATCAATGATCTCCACTAATTTTCTCAAGGCCCTAGAAGGTCCAATCCACATTACCTTGACGCCAAGCCGGGCGCTCGGAGGGCTCGCCGGGATTGGCGCGATGCTGCTGCTACGGGCTCATCCCAAGGTGCCTCCATGACAATGTCGCCGCTGATGTCACCATGTTGGCACACTCGATCAAACCGATCACGTAGCCGATACTTCACATATCTCCTCGAGGAGGTTCTCCCACCGAAAGGATCAAGTTCATGGATCGCTTCCACGCGCTTAAGACTCTTCGCCGTGCGTTTTGACGAAGCTCTATAAACGGAATCCATCGTGGGTGCTTCATGAAGTGCATCCCTACCAACATGGGGAAGCAGCCCTCGTGGGTCCATGCGGATCTCGTGGATATCACACGTCCCCAAGGTTGTCGGGTCTAAAAGCCTTTTCACCAAGGTTTTACCGTCCCACCACGCCACGGAGACGAGAGGAGGCTGTCCATAGTGTGAGGGATGCCGCTTCTACGCCTAAGAAACCCATTTGTCAAGACAGAGCTCTAAACCATCCCCATCACCGGCCGTTCATGGTCCGGGGCTCGACATGGTAGGACCTCAAAAGGGCCCGAGCAACTTCAACGCACTCGCCAGAAGCGGTTCGGCTAAGTTCACCAAGTGGATAGAGGCCAAGCTCATCGCCAACATCCACCTCTAAGAGGCGGTCAAATTCTTCCCTATTATCATCTACCTGTTCGGCGCTCCTAATCAGATTATTACATCGACCACGGGAACCAACTTCACCGAGAAGAAGTTTCCGGACTTCTGGATGGATACTAAGATTAGAATCGACCGGGCCTCTTGGCCGGACATCCACGCATTTTGGTCAGCCAAAGTCGAGCATGCCAATGGCATGGTCCTCCAAGGACTTAAGCCACGATCTTCACCCGACTCAACAAGTACGGCTTGGCGATGGGTCATGGAGGTCCCAACGATCCCTCTAGAGCCCGAGAACAACGCCTTAACCAATCTATAGGGTTCACACCTTCTTCCCCGGCCTATGGAGTCAAGCAAAGTATACCCTTCGACCTCTAATTATGGCGCCTCAAGAGAAGGCGTTCGATCACAGATCGAGCCATGGAGGCTCAAGAAGACGCAATGACATACTCAAGAGGCTCGTGGAGATTGCCACCATCCGCCTCGTCGCCACCAAGAAACTCTCCGCAGTACCACGGTAAAGGAAGATCGAGGCGTGGATCCTCAAGCCCGTGATCTCGCACTCGGAGGACCCAATCAATGAAGGAGAAATACAAACTTTCCCACCATGGAAGGTCCACACTCGGGTCAAGTGATCCAACCGGGCGCCACCGACTAAACGACGACAACGGCAATGTTCTCACCAACACTTGAACATTGAACAGCCTACGTTTGTTTTTTCCCTTAAATTGGTCTACCGCTTTATTCAACACATGCTCTCTGAAAAGCACCTCTAGCCTAAACACTTTAGTCCTGGGTCACTGGGGCCCCATGAGGGTAACAATACTAAATACTACCTCTTTTTTACTATCATATGGTAAAAAACTTTGTTGCCCAAACGAAAGGGCATTCCATTCCTTTGATTACCCTATGTGACTTTGTTTTCTACTACCGAATCAAGCGCATTCCCCGCCACTTGCACTCTACGGTTACATGAAAAATGAGCCTCATGGGCCATGCCTAGGTTCTAAAGTTGCAGCTTTCACGGAACTAACGGACAGTGTAAAAAAGGAAAGGATAAAACAAGGCTATGTTAGGATAAAAACAAGGAATGAGAGTGGATTCTATCACAAAGCTAGAATCTAATGTATTCATTGATACAAACATCGCTCACACGGGGCTCCCCACAAACTTAATGATTGCATTCATTGACTACTTTCTACTCTAAATACACATCAGGCCACCCGGCGACATCACCGCTGTCAAAGGTAAGGCCACTAAGACACAACCACCACCGCAAGGTCCCCCACTGCTCCTCTCCCTTGACTTCAAGTGGAGATGAATTCCAGTATTCTCAAGGCATCGATCCATAGATGCTCAAGAAAGAGCATGGAGCGCCTGACCTCTCCTGGTATGCAAATGAGGCAGCTCCTAGATAGGGGACGCCTCAGTCAAGCATGGCCACCCTGCTAGAGTATGTCTCATAAAACTTTATGAACTCGCCCACCCGAGCGCCACAAGGGCTTAAACCCCCACCAACAAGTAGTTCGAAGCGACTTCCTCCGACAAGGCTCGCCTCGAGAAGATTCACTGAAGGAGTCCGTGATACGGCCTCCATCCTGACAAAGGCCTCACAGCACGGTGACAAACTAGCGCATTTAACAACACCCTCCAACAATGCCACCTCCTTCGATGTATAGCCCCTTCCTGAGAAGGCGGCCAAAGACCATCTCATCTCAAGCTGGTAAACTCTCCAATCGACGTTGCACTCCGAATCATGAACGGATCTATAAGTTCTCCTTTCCTCTCCCTACCCCTTTATTTAAAGAAGAGGCGGAGCAATTGAGGAAAGGCGAAAAGGATCGGGCGAAACCCTCCCTTCCCCCATTCAATGCGGATGGAAAACGACGGACACGCCCGATCGATGGAACAAAGGTTCGTTAGACAGACATGGTCCGGTATGCCCCACCACTACCGCATGGGCGCGGCAGGAAACAAGGTGCCGCCATATCGAGGCAGCTCCTCCGACTTCCTTGCAAGGGACTTGGAAAGGCCTTAACTACAAGATCTCCTCCAAGAAAGACCATCGTCAGCTTCCTAAGTCGATCGTAATGGCTCAGAAAACACCGAGAGATAGGTAAGGAGCAAAGGGACGCCCTGCAGGTGGGTCAATGCGTCGACTCTATCAATTAACGAATTTAGCATGGATCCCGCCGTCACATTTCCTCGATTGAGCTCTTCAAACCCTGGGAACTTGAGTCATCAAGGTAACATTACCAACCCCCACTATTTCTTTATATAAACATTCATACATCCATGCACGCACATTCATTCATTCCATATAACCCGCGTTCTCTAGATAATTCCTACCTTAATCACCCGGGGCTCTGGGGCTAAGGCATCGCGATATGCGTTAAACGCATCACAATGTCGGTGTTAAGGCCAATGGCGGCAGAGCCTCATTCAACAAGAGCAACTCCCCGACCGGGGTTCAAAGGCTAGCCCACAAAGGGCTCAAGGTCGCCTTGCTTCAAACAGTAGCTAGGGAGAAAACATGATGAGCCCTCGAGGGGTTCTCACCCGCCTCGCTTTTGAGGCGCACAGGTCATCTCAACCTTTCGCTCGATCCTAACCTCTCGCCAAGCCCATAGAATTCCATCGAGGAAGGCTAATGGCCACCTGGTTTGCCTTCCCTAATGACCTGCATCTATCTATCGGGTTGCGTGTTAAGGAGCACTAGAATGTCACATGAGGGCTATGCGCGACTCTGGCCATGAACGATTTAACCCAGATTGCACTCGATCATGTCCATTAGCGAACTCACCGAGCACGCCACTCAAGCCCGATCCATCGAGGCAAGCGACGTTAGCTCACCTCTTCGGGTTGCGAGAAACCGCGACGGTAACGCATAAAACTCAACCGACCTCTATCATGCCCAACAGGCTCGTGGACTCAAGACACTAAAAACCGCCTCTACCGTGTCTCGACGCTCGGATCCACGAGTCTAAACTCACCCATCCTCTACCGTCCTTCTACAGACTCGACGCACGGTCCTCGGTAATTTCGAACTTCGTGGTTCCCATCCCTCGCTTATGCCCTCGCCACGCCCAATGCCCGGATCCATGAGTCCACCCTCACCGATCCCTCGCTTGTCCTTCGGCTACACCCGACGCATGGGTCTATGACCCGGATCACCCCATCCTTCGCCACGCCTTTGCCATGGCCGACGCCGATCCACGAAGTCCGCCTCTTGCCGATCCCCTATTGCATTTCGGCCGCGACTCGATGTAATCGGGTCTATGACCTTAACTGCCTTCATCCTCTGGCTTATGCCTCTACTGTGCTCCAATGCTTGATCCGCGAGTCCGCCATTTGCTCGATCCCTCTACCGCCCTTCAAAGAAGACTCGACGCACGGGGTCATGACCCCGAACTTGCCCCATCCTCGCCACGCCGGGCTTATGCCCGATGTTCTCGATCCATGAGTCACCTCACCTCGATCCTCACGCTGTCCTTTGGTCGCACTCGACGACGGTCAACGACCTCTAACTCACCCCATCCTCGTCATGCTATTTGGTTGCACCTTGGACACACGGGTCCACGAGCCCCGCCTCGCCTCGATCCTCGAACTACCTAATAACCGACGCTCGTTGACGACTGCCTCACCCAAGGTACACATTCACGCTCACGACTAAACCTCTCAGCGATTCGCCAATCACCGGAGGGCCTTTGGAAGACTGGAAAGGCCACAAGCACTACCGACATCTAAACAAAACTTTCCTCACTGGCAACACAAAAACCCCTGCACGATTCTACCCAAATTACCCGGGGCTCGGGTTACATTCCATGGTGCGCCCAGACGCACTCCGCCATCAAGACAGTAAATCCCCAGACACTCTACCCTAATCGCCTGGCTCAGGGGCTCCTCGCCGCTGTTCATAAACTGGGGTCCCTCATGGACCGGCTTCCCAATGCATAACATTGCAAACAACGCTACAAGAACTCATGGGCCGCCAAACACCTAAACTTTAGGCTAGAAGGACAATCCGATTCGATCGAAAGGTCTGGCCAAGGAAGAACAATACCTGCCCGACTCTCGCCCGCTTTTTCCAACCGGAAGGCCTCTACAAAAGGAGGAACAATGCTCGCTTCGACACCAATTTCACCTCCGGACGGCCTCCAATCGGAAGGCCCGGGCCAACACTACTCTCCGACCGACCGGGATGCCAACCCCTACTTACAACTCTTCTTCAACTATGCTAATCGTAGCTGGACTAGGACCAACCGACTGGGGACGCCACTGGGAGGAGGACTAGGGAACTAACGGAAAAAGTAACAAGGTGGCACCCAAGTCAACCGCACACCGAGGAATGTACCTCTGACACCTACATAAATAGTACCAACAGGCATGTCAAGGGTCCCCCGACACCTTCCCGCATATCAAAGCCCAAGCAAAGGTTGTGGGCGCTTTACATTTGCCCTATAGTGTTGTAAGCGCCATCAACTCACATACCGTAGAAACAAGAAGGCCCCCACGTGCCTCCGGGCATCCACAAGGTTGTGGGCACAAGCATTTACCTCACCAAAGTAACACCAGAAACCCCTCACATACCCTCCGGGCATCAACAAGAGAAAGCAGCACCTACATTTGCCATGCTGGAAGAAGACGACGCAACCTCCCACATGCATCTAACATTTATAGTGTTGTGGGCGCATACAATCATCTTGTATCCGACCTGTGTGGGCAACAAGGCTTAGCACACGCACACACTCTCTCTCTTGTAATCCATCCCCTTCATCTATAAAAGGGATGCGCTTCCCAAAAAGATGCATCTGGGCCACTTAGATAGATTCAAGACACAACAACAGTAACCACTGTGCTCGCACTTTGTTAGCACATGTTCAAACACTTAGCACATAACGAAGCTTTCTCCCATCACTCGGCCTCAGACCGTAGTCCCACTGCACCTCTTGTACCCCTCATCTTTCTCCTTCTCGCTTGTAACCCCATCGCAAACTTTGAGCACCGAGCTCAGAATAAAGTCACCGAATTCGACTAAAATCGACGTAGGGGGCACGCTGTTCGAATCCAAAGATAAACCCCGTGGTCATTGAGTGCTAGGCCATATCCAATCACAAACAGACGGTAAAAAACTACAAATATTTACGTGTTGGTCACTTTCCGCACCGGCTAATTGGTCTATGAAACCCCACTAGGCAAATGGATTCTTCTAAAGCGGGATGAGGAGGGGAGATGAAGGAGGGGCCACCGCACGGGATGGCGGCCGGGCGGTGGGTTGGGGAGGCCGCCAGGCGCGCAGAGGTTTTCATCCCTCTTTCTCTAACTCAAAGAGGGTGTCTTCAGTTTTGGATTGATTTGTACGGGTGGTTTGTGAAGATGACCATCAATTACATCCCTTTACACTAGAAAATAATTTGAGTACTAGTGAAGTCTATATGGACTCCTCTAGGCATCTATGACGCTGGAAGCCTTCCTCCCCTCCCTATAAGAAGACCTCCAGCCTCTTACAGTCGTCAGCACCCAGACCCAGTAGGAACGAAAAAATAGCACTGTTGCCTGTTCTGCCAGGAGAAACAAAGATGAGGAGGCGCCAGGTGATACTGTCGTCACCCTGGTTGTTTCGGCGCCCCGCAGCTTGCCGCCGCCATGGCATGTTTTTCGTTAGGCGTAAATAGAGTTTGTTATAACCTAGCTAGCCACGGTAATCCACTGATTACCGAGACCAGCGAAAAAAAAACACACGTGGTTGTGATTATTTACACAGTGATATTTTTTTGCGACAAACAAGCTGAGCACAAGGCTTAACTATCCTCAAGGCCAAACCCGACTCAAATCTAGGTTCATGGCCACCGGATCGCATTTGTCCTCAAACAACACCTCTAGTGTCTTCGCTTGTTATCGACTAAAGAGGCCGCAAAGGTCGCCCAAACATTTCAACGATCCCGCCGTCCACATCGCTAGTAGTCGACGGTTATATCAAGCTTCGCTTGTAACATTCTCGCTACCAGAGTATGGAGTTGGCTGCGCTGGGTTTCCAAGCAATGTGTTCGCTGCGCCATCGTGAACCCCGACTTCTCAAGGTTTGGACCTCCTAAGCTTGGGGCCAGCCTGGATGATGGGCCAGCACGGATGATGGGGTCTGTAGAGGAATGCAGATCCGCCGGATCGACATCTTCTTCAATCGACCTCGACTACGGGTCAAGGAGGGCTGCAAAGCGCTGCTCCGCACGCCATCACTGCCCTCGCGGTCGAATGTTGGCTGGACGCCACCCGGATGTGTTGTCGCCATGTCCATGGTCGCCACCGCAACATGGTCATCACCGCGACGCATCGGGGGCGGAGCGGTGGCCGGAGACGGATTCACGGAGCGGAGGAGCCATCGAATCAAGCCAAGAGAGCGCTGATGGGATGGGAGCGCGCACAATGGTTTGCTGATTGCTCAAGGCCTGGGGCGCGATGGTGGGCCATTGGGCCTTGTTGGCCAGCCGCCAGCAGCGCGGACGCCTCTGTCAGCAGCCTCGACTCACACGCCGCCTCGAGATGGGGGGTCCTAGCTATGGTGCTCGCTGGAGGGGAGGTAGGGCGGCCGCCAACCACGCCATATAGGTGGCTCTGCCTCTGGTCACTCCCACATAGCACTAATTTTGAGCCTTTGAAATTATTTAATTAATTGTTATACTAGTTATGGGCTGCTTCAATTAATCCAACGGCCAGACATGAACAAATCTAGTATTGTAGAAAAGAAGAAACAAACTAAAAGAGAAAGAAATTAAATATCTTTAAATTGCAGCTTGAGCAATACTACTTTTGTGGCCTGTTCCCTATTGTCAACATGAGCAAAACCTAATATGGAGCTGCCACCCCAGTTTATTCCTCGAACAATGCATGAGAAAAGTGATAATTCAACATCAATACCGGTTCGTTGCTTAAGACGCATAATGATACTGACCTTCACTGTCGGGTTTTTTTAGACCCCAGTCATTTCGAATTTTCATGTTAAGAACCAATAGTGAAGGGTTATCACTGGCAGTTTCAGAGCAACTGGGGAAGATCTGTTCTGTAGAGTGAGCCTGTGCTCTTGAAAGCAAAGATTGATGAACTAGCTAGTCGAAACAAACAGAACCCCAATGCAAACTCATGCTGTCTTGTGTCCTTTGGAGCATGCCCATGTTCAGGCACCACCGTTTCCTTGTTGAGAAACCACTTCTTCGTCTCTCCTCGATAACTCTTGTCACATTAGTTTTTTATCTAATTCACATGACAAAGTATTTATTGGTATGAAAACTAGCAGAGGTGTGGAGGGTTAGAACGTACTGCCCTCATTGGATGGAGATAATACTGCTAGGTGCAGTGGTGAGCCTGCCTAGCTGTTCAGGGTAAACATTGTTGATGAGGTCAATGTGAGTATATTTGTTAAGCAATGGAGCTAGCTAGTTTTCTTGAACACGTTGGCAGCAGCGGCGTAGCTGCAAAGTGAGTTTGCGTGTTCTCGTGGGGCGTGTTTGCAAGACATCATATGTACCGTCGCTGCTGCTGCTGTTGCTTTACGCACGTGCATGCACGTTTTGTGTACCCTATCGTCTGCAGTAGATGTTGCTGCTGCACTTTGCGAAGAATGATGCCAATGACGTGCGGGCCCAGCGAAGAATGATTCACCGTGAAACACGCTACAAAGCACGACAAAAGGCAGCGCATGTGCGACTGCCCGTGACCGCCCGCCCGTCTCCTTTCTCCTTTTAGATAGAGATGAAACCTGTGTCTACAGTGTAAAGACAAGCACTAGCACTGAAACAATTTTCACTAACGTCGCCTACTCATTTTTACTAGCGGTAAACAAAGGAGACGCCAGTGCAGTGCTCTTTTGGGCCAAGAAATGCCCAAGAACTGCTACTGAAACATCATTTTCAGCAGTAGCCTATATAACACAACCTCCAGTAGAAATGCTACTATTTTTACTAGTAGTTAACTTAAGATACTTCCACTAAAAATAGATATTTTATCAGCTGTAGGTTAAGTCAGTCACCAGTTTAAGTATCCTGATTTCATATGAGACTGCCATTAGAAATCTGATTCAAATGACACATTTTTAAAATTGAGAAACAATTCGTATCAAGTTAGATGAAAAAAAATTATACCAAAAATTATACAGCTCGACAAGATATACAACTTTATAGTCGATTTTTCTCATTTGAAATCAATGGATGCAAATACTGAATATAAGTTCTTAGATATATTTCGAAAAGCCAATTTTCGTTAATGATTCTAAGATGCGAATCATCTAAAATAATTCCTATAGGAGGCTTGACTTAAGAAAATGGTCACTAGATCGCTGATGGTTCAAATTAAAGGATTGGTTCTAATGTTGTTATCAACAATACTTGTGTATTGTGATGGTATGGGAGGTTCACGTGAGCCGGAGGTGAGGTTCTGTGTTTCAATCCTAGAAAGGCATGGCCTATGTGGGATTATTCGGTAGTGTACCATCTGATGCAGAAAAACTTTCCTATGTTTTCAACCCTGTTGTTTTGGATTGATTTTTTTTTTCATCATGCCATGGCACGCTTTTCATTAAATGTAAATAGAATTTGTTATAATCCCAGCAGCCGGCCATGTAATCCACTCGACACGAGACCAAATGCACCAAAAAACACATGTGGTTGTGATTATTTACACAGTGGTATTTTTTGCAAATAAGTCGAGCACAAGACTTAACTATCATCAAGGCCAAACCCCACCAAATCTAGGTTCATGGCCACCGGATCGCATTTGTCCTCAAACAACGCCTCTAGTGCCTCCCTGCTTGTTGGCTGACAAAGAGGCTGCAAAGGTCGCCTGAAACTTTTCAACAATCCGGGTCGTCCACATCGCTGTAGTCGACGGCCATACTCAAGCTTTTTGCTTCAGAATATTCTACGCTCAGAAGCGTGGAGTTGGTCAAGGTGTTTTAGCAATGTTCGGCCAGGTTCTCATCGTGAACTCCCCGATTTCTCGGCGACCTCCTCGAGCTTAGCCAAGACGGATGATGGGGGTCAGAGGAATGCAGATCCGCTGATCGATCTCTTGACCTCGATCAAGGCACGGCCGGGAGGGCTGCAAAGCTGCTCAAGATGTTATTGTCTCAGAACATTTCGTGTTACGTAGCTTGTTTACCACCGCATTTAGGCCAAAGAAAATTTTGAAACGAAGTTTCTCGGAATTTTTATTTAAAATGTACTTGATATAAGCTTAATCCTGTGTGACTTAGTTTTGTGGACTCAATACACGCCAAGTTAAATTACTCAAGACGAATATATTTAGGAATGTCGTAATCCACCATGCTAGGTAATGGTTTGTTCTCATAGATTGCCATGAAAAGCAACTTTTATAAAAAAATAAAATCCATTAATATATATATATCACTAGTAGAGAATGCACTTTAATCCTCGGTCAAAATGGGCTCTAGTCCCAGATTTTTGCGCCTCGGGATTAGAGATACCTTTAGTCCCTACAGGATCCAACCGACTAAAGGTCCCCGCCCAACGGCCATCGCGCTGCATTGAGGTGGTGGGATTTTAGTCCCTGTTGAGCCACCAACCGACTAAAGGTAGACTTTTACCCTTGTTGGTGGCTCCAACCGGAGTAAAGGTCTACTCCCGGCCGTCGCATGGGCACGGGTTGAAAGTTATTTTAGTTCCGCTTGAGCCACCAACCGGGACTAAAGGTCCCCTTTATATCCTCGCCGCCTCCTTCTTCCTCCCCAGCCCCGAAGCTCAAGACATTTTGAAGCTCACCGCACTAGTGTTCTTGCTTCCTCCTCCATTATTCCTCCATCCATTCTTCGATTCCTCCGCCGATTTCTTCGATTCTCCGCGATTCTTCAGCTTGTAAAGGTTACCAATCTCATACTCTCATTTTCATCATTGGCTTATCTCATATTGTTCACTATATATATATATATTGTTTTTATGGTGTTTTTTTATTTGTAAACAATTTGAGCTCAAAATAACTTATAGTTCTTGCTCTTTTCTCCATCCATTCTTCGATTCATCCGTCGATTTCTTTGATTCTCCACGATTCTTCTGGTTCTAAAGGTAAACTTCAGACTCATGTTTCACCATTGTCTTATCTCATTTTGTTCACTATATATATATGGTTCTTTATTATGGTTTTTTTCATTTGTAAGCAATTTAAGCTCAAAATCACTTCAAGCTTGCATATTTACATGAAAGAAGGTTAAAGTAGCTAGTTGAACTTATGGACCGTGGTTCATCTTGGCGACAGCATGTTTCTCCGCCGAAGCGGTAATGGACGCCAAGGAGGAGCTTTGATTCTACGAGGGAGATGCAATGGTCGTGGAAGACCGTGTTCCCTTCCTCGAGAATCGGAGCTCTTCCGTGGCCAAGTATGGTGCCGTCTCGGGAGAAATGCTCACGAGATGATCACGTAAGCAAGGTCAACTAGTATGATGGTTATTTATTCATATGTCCCGATATCATCGTAGTAGTCTCCGTCAATCACCGCACTCCAAACGTAGTATATATATAAATATAAACGATAATCGATTGTTATGTGTGTACACTCCCATTCTTCTCGTTAATTTACGGAAATATCATGTGAATTACTTATCTCGCCACAAGAAAAGATGAGAACATTAATGACCATGGCCATGGCCATGAAAATGCCAATGACACAACACTAGCAACTATCTCGGCAAGCGTAGTAGTGTTAAACGCCCGAAACCTTTTTAAACTTCAAGCTTGCATATTTACATGAAGGAAGGTTAAAGTAGCTATTAAAAACTAGTATTCACTGCTCATTTGTAGCATGCATAGTATAACTTCATTGTTTAGAGATATAGAGAATTTTAGAGTTTTTTAATTTTATTTTTTTATAAAATGAGAAATTTATAGTGTATTAAAAATGAGTATAGAGAGTAGATGGCAACTCCTTCCGGGTCCTCTACTCTCATGGGTTTCCAAAGCGATTTAGGCCGGGCCTCCCACTCATTGCATGCGATAAGTGTTGTGATGAGACGAAGATTGTGATGGAGCACCGAGTGAAGAAGGAGGGTCCCAACAAGGGTCGCATTTTCTACAAGTGTCCGGATCGTAATGTGAGTTATTTTATCGTATTTAATGACCATGGTTAGTTTATACCTATTTTCATGATGGTTGTGATTAAAGTTCTAATTTTCTGTTTTAATTTTAGTTGGATGGCACTGGATGTTCAGGCTTCTACTGGGAGGAAGAGTATGTTGAACTCTGTAAAAAATATCTTGCACAACAAAGATATATGTGCTAATGAGGCGTTGATCCAACACCAAGAAGCCCAAAGATGTTGAACAAACGGGGGATCTGTCTGTTTTAGTTAGGATTGGTCGCGAGATCCTTGTGCTACTGAAGTGTATTTTAGCTTTAGTGTTTTTAGTGGTAGTTGGAATTGTCTACATTGTAGCGAGGATTTCTTAAATTTATAGCTTTTGTGGTGGTATGCATGTTGTATAATTAACTAATTATGTTCTAGGTTTTAATACGGTATTTATGTCATGTAATGCGTATGAGTCGCATTGATGTACAATGTTGATCGTCATTCCCAAGAGTTCATGGACGACGTGCATTCTTTTGTTACGTATGGCCGAGGCAAATAAACGCGATGGTTTCATGTGTGCTGCCCATGTGCCGTATGTAAGAATACGGTGGAATATCCTTGCTCAAGGACTCTTCATTCACACTTGTTCAAGTTGGGTTTCATACCAAACTATATTTGTTGGACTAATCACGGAGAAACCGGGCGCTGTAATGGAAGAAGGTGAAGAAGAACAATGGGACGACAATGATATTATTCCGATGGTGCGTGTTTCAATGATACCGCAATGGGAGAAGTCAAGAAGAGGTAGCAGCAGAAGATGAGTCTCCGATGATCTTTGTCGTGTCATTCGTGATGCACAAAGAGAATGTGAAAGTGAAAAGGAGAAGATCAAGTTCGAGCGGATGCTAGAAGATCACAAGAAATTGTCAGTAGCCAACTTGTGATGCAGGCGTAAAAAGTTGGGAACCACACTAGAATTGCCGCAATGGAAGGCAAAGAATGGTGTATCCGACAAGGGATTTGGAGAGTTCTAAAATCCAAAAGAAGATGCTTCCAAGGACAATGAATTGCCCGCCACTACTCACGAAGCAAAAACAAGTTGTCTCGTCTCTATGGGCTAGAAATCGAGAAGACACATGCATGTCCTAATGAATGCATCCTCTATCGTGGCAAAGAGTACGAGAAATTGGATGCATGCCCCAGATGCCATGCATCGTGATATAAGATCAAAGTAGATGACCCCGGTGATGTTGAGGGCGTAACGTCATGGGAAGAAAATCCCTACCAAGGTTATGTGGTATGCTCCTATAATACCACGCTTGAAACATTTGTTCAGAAACAAAGAACATGCAAAATTGTTGCGATGGCATAAAGAAGATCGTAAGGTAGACAATATGTTGAGACACCCTGCTGATGGGTCCTAGTGGAGAGCAATCGATAGAGAATTCCCGAAGTTTGTAAATGACGCAAGAAACTTAAGGTTTGCTTTTAAGTACAGATGGTATCAATCCTTTTGGAGAGCGTAA
This sequence comes from Miscanthus lutarioriparius, assembly GCA_904845875.1. Lineage (NCBI taxonomy): Eukaryota > Viridiplantae > Streptophyta > Magnoliopsida > Poales > Poaceae > Miscanthus > Miscanthus lutarioriparius. Next base: position 17,401,168 of record CAJGYO010000009.1, on the reverse strand, counting down.
AGTAGTCATAGCACTTGGCCCGTTATTTCTAAGTATCTACAACCTTCCTCCTTGGTTATGCATGAAGCGGAAGTTCATTATGATGCTCGTGGTTTCATCCAAGGCCCGAAGCAACCTAGCAATGGCATCAATGTGTACCGAGACCACTTATTGACGTATTTTCATTTTGTGGAATAAAGAAGGTGTACGGTATGGGATGAGTACAAACAGAACACTTTGATCTCATGAAAGCATTGTTGTTCAGAATAATCAATGATTGGCTTGTTTTAAGTAATCTTTCAAGAGAGTCAAACAAGGGATATAATGCATGCACACATTGCTTCGGTGATATTCGAGGTGTATTCTTGAAAAATGTCGAAAGGTCGTACCTTGGCCATCGCCGATTTCTTCCTCGCAAATCACCCCTCAGAAGAAAGAAAGGCAAGCATTTTAAAGGGAAGGCGCACTCACCGACCAAGCATCGCAACCGAACCGGTGAGGATGTACTGATATGGTCAATGATGTGAAAGTCGCCTTTTGAAAAGGACATGGCAGCCAACCTGTTCAACGACGCTAACGGTCACACACCCATGTGGACGAAGAAGTCCATATTTTGGGAGCTACCCTATTGGCAAGTCCTAGAGGTCCGCAATTTCGATCGATGTGATGCACCCGACGAAGAATCTTTTGTGTGAACTCGCTAGGCTTCATGGTGTGTATGGAAAGCCTAAGGACACATTCAAGCATGACAGACCTGCGTTGTTTGAGAGAAGGAGACAACCGTGATCCAGAGAAGACAGATGATGGACGCCATTACTTACGCCCCGCCAAATTTACACTCTAAGCAAAGAGGAGAAGGAAATCATGTTTAAATGCTTAAACAACATCAAGGTACCATCCGGATTCTCCTCTAATATAAAGGGTATTATAAACGCGCTTTAGAAGAAATTTCAGAACTTAAAGTCCCATGATCTGCCACATTCTCATGATTTAATTACTTTTAGTTGCATTAAGAGGAATTCTACCTCCAAATGTACTTCTAGCCACCGTGGAAGCTATGTGCATTCCTCAATGCAATTTCTCGTAAGGCAATTGATCCAACCGATCTAGCTAAACTATGTAATGATGTGGTTCAATGTCTCGTCACTTTGAGTTGGTGTTCCTCCTTCCTTCTTTTGATATCATGACACACCTCCTAGTTCACCTAGTCAAGGAGATTTTCATTCTCGGTCCCTGTGTTCCACACAACATGTTCCCCTTAGAGAGATTCATGGAGTCCTCAAGAAATATGTTCACAACCGTGTTTCGCCTGTAAGGAAGCATCACAAGGGCTATGGAATGTAAGAGGTCATTGAGTTCTCAGGTTGACTTTATTCCCGACCTTAACTCGATTGGTGTTCCTAAATCGAGACATGAGGGGAGACTCAAGCGGAAAGGGGACACTAGGAGGAAAACATATATTGGTAGGGAGGATGATTATTTCAATAAAGCGCATAAAGATCCCATTGTTCAAGTGCCAATGGGTCAAGGTGACCGGAGGCGGGTAACAATAGACAACGAGTATGGAATGACAACAAGAGACCTTAGTAATATTGGGTACAAAGATGAACCATCTCGTCTTACCAAGGATGTGAATCAGTGTTCTATGTCAATGATATGTCTACCAAACCAAAAAGAGGGAAAACGATAATGACTCAAACTAAAGAGCCAAAGCGCCACATAGTTCTTTTCAGGAAAAGAGTCATCGGGAATTGAGGACAAGTCGACATGTCGAAGATTATGAAAAGGATGACCCAATTCCGTCCTTCAAAGTAAACAAAGACCCTTGCATCTTGGTAAATGATGAGGACACTCCATGGTTACGACGTGATCCTATCCAAGGGATATACGTAAAGAAGAAGTTCACTGCTGTGCCCACTTGATGATATAGTGATTTAATGTAGTTTGTGTTTGAGATATTATGTAATAATTGTGAATTCAGATGTTTATTATGTCGTGTTTCAAATCAAATCAATGTTTGATTTGGTGATTTCTCTCTAAAAGTTAAATTAGGATATTGAGTGATGAAAATTAAAATATTAACGTTAAAATGATGTGAAAACAAATTTCCGTCCAAAACCAATAGTTTTAATAATTTTAATTAAACACTATATTTTTGCATTAACGAAATAATAAGTATTAGTTACATTATGTTTTATAATTATAACAAAAAATAAAAAGTTAGGTTATAGATTTTCCTATGTGCAATAAAGAAAAGAAAATCCATATTTTTAACAAAATAATTTTATGCCTTTTTATTTAATTTACTATGTATTTAACAAGACTATTGCATTTCTATTAAAAAATTTGCTCAAAACACGCTGGAACGATATCAAGCATTTCACCTTTACTCCCCGTGTGAGAAGCCCACCCGAGAGTAAACGTGGCTGCAGCTTTCATGGCCCGCCAAAAAACCTTTGCTCCTTGCTGGTAACACGCCCAGAGTAAAGGACCTTACTCCCTACTGGTGGTCGCACCGTGAGTAAATCTCCCTCAGTATATAAGCACCAAAGGTTCGGGCGCAGATCGATCCACTCCTCTTCTTCATCGTTAACACCGCCGCCTTCTTTCTCTCTTCTTCCTCGCCCCACCACCGATTCGCCTTCCTCACGACGCCCCACCGCCAGGACACTCGAGCCCACGCCACGCCTCGGCGCCACCGATGACCTCGTGTGGCCCACCACCACAGGCGCCTGCAGGCGGCCCTCCACCGCCAAGCCCATGTGGCCCTCCACCAAGGATGGACCCCATCGATCCGCCTCCCAGATTCGTGAGGTGAGTTCTCTCGGCTTTTCTCCTAGTGCCTAGGGTTTCGCCATTCAATGGCCAATACACAGATGGGCATGGCGGGTCGCATGGACGTGGCGAGGATGATGGCGCGTGTCGTGGCTTGCTCGTGGCTATGGAGTTTCGTGGCCGGGAATGTGGGGATGGCCGACGACGCATGTGGCGCGGCGAAATAAGGAGAGCAGAGGAAAACGAGTAGAGGATTGACGGTGATGTTGTGCAATTTTTTTTTTATTTTTTTGCCGGTTGTTCATAAAATGTTCTCAAATAGTAAATCAAGGCAATTGAATTGCTTTTCAAGGTAGAGTTTGCAATGCTATATATTGATGTTTGTACTGTGGTTTTGCAAAAAGAAAAAACATGTGGACATGCATGCATGATATATAATATACCTTTTGATCACAACTCGCCCGACGCTGCTGGCCACACCTCTAGCGATTGATCAGAGTCCCGCCGGGCCGCCTCCGTGTCGCCGACGCCTCCACCAAGACCGACACCGCCTTCGCCCGCCTCACGCCATCGCTGCCAAGACGCTTGGCCACTGGTCACGACATGGCCTGCCTCGCTTCTCAAGCGCCGACCACCGCCCGGCCTACTCAAGGCCGACGCCGAGACCACGCCCGCCATCTTTGCCAGACGCCCTTGTCCTTGATCGCGATCCATATGTTTTTGTCATTTGTATTCATATGCATGTATATATATGTCACAGAGCACCGCCGCCTCGCTCGCCTTCCTAGTGTTTAGGGTTTATACGGAGCACCGCCGCCTCGCTCGCCTCTAGGGTTTAGGGTTTATACGGTGGAGCACCGCCGCCTCTGCTCACCCATGTGTACAAACATATATACTTGGGTGAGCGAGCATCGCCACTCTCGCCACACCGCCTCTCTCACGGCCTAGTCGATGATCAACATTCAGATTATCGTTATCGTTAACGCTAAACAATCACACTAGGGCGATTATGTCGGTGACTAGGGCTTAACCGCTGTTGTTGATGTCATCGACGTGGTTCGCCTCTAGTTACCGATGCAATTTGCCTCTACCGCTTATGTATAGCCCTAATTCGCTTTAGTATCGACGCAGCTTCACTTCCTAGTGTGGCGTAATTGCGTCCGTGACCAAGGGGCAAGATTTAATAATGCATATTGTTCGTAGATTTTACGATGTAAGCAAAGATTTGACGTACTATATATTGGTTTTGTTTTTTGAAGCTAGATGGCGTAACCCAAGAAACATGGATGAGGAGGAGTTGATGATGAATTTGATCAACACCGGCACTCAAGTTGCCAGCCGATGATGGTGCTAAAAATAACGTGCAAGAGGATGTATGATTTTGAGTCAAGATTAGTTTCTTGAACAAAATGAGCAACAACATATTGGCCAAGTATATATTTTTATTATTAGCTATATATATTATCATATGTCTTATGTGTGCTCATGACATTAAAAATAATGTTTATGTTTTGTAGCCCTCTCGGATCGACATCAACAACTACAACGAAGAGTAAAATGTTCGAGGTCCCAAAAAGCCATTGAGGGCCGCTTCATCATCTCGGAGTTCAATGTGGATACAAAGCGAACTGGGGGCCAAATAAAACGGAATTCATGCACCACTGTGGTTACTTTGTACGGACCCGCTCCCCGATCAAGACTCCATGAATGGAAGAAGAAGACCAATGCTCCTCATATCAGCTTTTGTCTCCGATCGTGACAAGACGTTAATTTGGAAAGATGTCTTGGTACATTTCACGCTCCAAAACAGATGGTTATGATGATATAATAGATGGTGATGAATTGAAGGAGCGAAGTTAGGGATTGGGCAATGAAGAAGATGGCCACCCAGCTTTCAGACTTTGAAGAAACACCTATACACGACGTATGTCAAGAAGAACATAGCACTGATTTCACCGCCCCAAGCCCGATCTCAAAGCAGAGGCCCTATTGGGATGAGTTTGTACAAGACAAGACGCCGGAAGAGGGTGTGAGTCGGGTGATAAAGAACCAACGTAATGCCCAATGTAAGACATACCACCATAACTTGGGATCGTGGAGGCTACCCGACCGCCATTAAGAAGTGGAACAAAATGGAAGGCACCTTCTTGCCAAGGGTATCACACTGTAATCACTCGAGTGGGGAGAGCGTGCAAAGAATTGGTTTTTCGCTCATGGGAGAACACTCGACCAGAGAGATGAAGAAGTGTTTATGGTGCAAGACCGCAACAAGCAAAGCAGAAGATTGTTTTATGCTCAGAGAGCTATCATTGTGGTGGTGCGCTCAGCCCAACAGAGAGAAGGATGAACTGATATACACCATCGGGACTATTGAACACGGTGGTTTAACTAGAGGCAAAGAAAGTGTCTCGTGGGAGCATGGATTCCTCAGATAGACCTTCCTATAGAAGCCGCCAGAGAAAGAAGGAAGAAGAGGCACAAAATGCTCCAGAGGTTGGAGGAAGCGGTGCGTGAAGCACATGTGAGCTGAAAAAACCTTGAAGCGAGAATGCAGGAGGAAATCGTAAGGCAAGTGCAAATAGCAAAGGAGTGCAAGCAAGTAGGCATCGAGCCAGAATCAACATTAGCCAATCTACTCAGCTTGAAAAGCAACAGCACTTCCACGGAGATACCAAATCAAGGACATAGGATCGCGCTCTCTATGGATGACATCATCAACCTTGTACATCGTGGTGAGCTACACATTTCAAGGGGAATTCCACAATCAAGGTGGCTATCGGTCTTGTTAATCCTATCGATCAACCAAGACACCAAGGATTCATGGGAATATAATCCAAGAAGGATATGTTACCATCTCGGTAGATAAAGCTGAAAAAGGTTCTAGTGATTTGCCTCTTGACATTCCTGGAGGTGATGGAGAGAAGACTCTAGGAGAAGCAGAGAAGACATTCATTCTATGGCGCAAGCGCTTACATCATCATTCCCCGGATGTCGCCTCCACCTCCTCCTCGAACTACCTCACCATAGGTGCGGATGAAAACACTACATCATTAATTTATATTGGCTTAAATAATTAACAATCTGCTCATAATAATATGTCATTCCTTTTTTGTAGCAGATCCTCCCCAATCTAAATCCAATTGTTCAATCGCCAAATCATCATAGTGCTCAGACGATGACAATGTGTTGGATGGCGAGGTCTGCATCCACACCATCTCCAAGGAGGTCTCCAACGCCACGTACCGCCACCTCCAAGGAGGTTTCCAACGCCGCCGGGCGCCACCTCCAAGGAGGTCTCCAACGCCTCCCCCGCCCCCGCCTACCAAGAAGCAAGTACAAAGAAGAGGCCAATTTCACAAACGAAGAACTGGGGCCCCTCACCAAGAAAAGAAAGCCACTGTGGAAACCAAGGGCTATTCCCAAAATAATATCTCAAGAGAAGGAAGAAGTAATCGATGCATATAAAAAGATATGTCCAGATTCTATGACAAACTTAAAAGGTTCATGAAGCAAGGAGAAACCCAGAGAAACCATACTTCTTCAGTAGCTCTAGATATTCTAAGAAAAAGGTGGCTTCTTACCAAAGAACAACAAGCTGGAATCTCGTAAGTCATCCAAAGCAACGTTAACGGACTATGACCGCACTCTCACCAAGTCAATTGAGGCGCAAGTAAAAAAAAGAAGCGGACAGGAAAGAAGTTGCACAACTCGAATAACAATCGCACTCAATCGCCCCCCCGCTACTTGTTGGTAATGAATATGGTTCAATTTAGGATTAATGCATCGTGCAAACATACCTCCGGATGTCGATTTGGATCACCTTGGTGAATTTATTGAAGAGACGGGTCTCGACCTTTACTAGATGTTTGGTGATGGAAACATTGAGAGTGCAAGTGAGGTTGATATTTGGAAGAAAAATTTGTACTAGGCCGTAGTTTATACAACCCTCAAGCCCTAGGTGATCTGGGGACGCAAATGTACCGCTAAACATGGTACATGCAAGCGCCTACCGGTGGAGACTTCTCGCTGGTGTTAGAATTAGAGATGAACATTGGTTCCGTGGTATGATGATGTTATGTATGTTGACTTTGCGTAATTTCATCAACTATGCCACATGACCTCTCCGGACAAAGTTATCATTAGTCGCTATTGCCCGTAAGTAATAATTCTTCGATCTATTATTAAACTCATCATATGTGTGTATATGCATATAAATTATCCTAACAAGTACTATATATATGCAGATTTACAATGACAGAGAAGTGTGTAAAGGAAGGCTGCAATGAAATTGGTTTTGTTGATCCCCATATAGTATTCAAAGACCCAAGTTATCTAAAGCCTAATTGGAAGTCTCGAAATGAGAGTAACCTCATGAACTTCTTAGTGAACCAACGCCACAAGAAGGATATACTCTTTCCCTACAACTTCAAGTGAGTGTTAATAATGTTGATCATCCTTAATGGCTCATATGTTGATTCTAGTTAATTAATGAGTGTTATGCATATATCCTATAAACACATGCAGCAATCACTGGATATTGATGGACATCGATCTGGTAAAAAGTCACTTGATAATCTATGACTCGATGAGAAAACCACAACAAGACTACCAAGATATGATAGATATTATCCAGAGGTAATTTCGTCATCTCTAGCAACTATATATACACACAAATATGATGATTAACTATATCTGATGATGTGGCAAATTTTTTATTGGGCAGTGTTTGGAAAACCTTTATTGAGAAGCAACACATGGGAAAATGCAAAGCGCCACTGAATGTAATCCCTTTGAAAGTAAGTCCCCTAAATCGCATCATCTTTATTAATTAAACATATAGCTTTCACCAGATCACCAGATTGATGACAAATCTTTTCTCAGAAGTGGTGTCTCGAGGCAAAGAACAGGGGAACAACTACTGTAGTTACTATGTTTGCAAGTTTATCAAGGAGGTCTCCCAAAGAACTCCTACAGAGAGACTCAAAGTACGTTAAAAATACACTATATATTCATTTAATTATTATTATTGATTGTGTTACTATGTCTTTATATATATATATATGTACATATATTAATTTATTTTTCTTTAATTCAAACCTGTAGGCTCGATGCTTGGAGGAAAAGGTCATACGGCAAGACCAAATCAAAGCAATTCAAGAGTCTATAGCCGAATTTTTAATGACTGTGTCATCGATTCCAAGGGCGTAGTTCTACTTCACCCAACACCGCCATGGAAGCCAAGCTAGAGGATGAGAGGAAACTTGTTATATCACAACAAACTGTAATGCAATCTTTTGTAATATATGCACATTAAATAATATAATGTAAATACACATATGCATGCATGCATGTAAATATATATATGATGCATGCATGCATATGCATATATATATATATATATATATATATATATATATATATTTCTATGCTTGAATTGTGTCATTTAATACGCTCATTGTGCTTGAACCAAACATACTATACACCACAGATAAATGTATTATTAGCAGCAGCATAATACGACTTCAAAAACCTATTTTGAAAACACAAAAAATGAAAGAAAAGAAAAAAAGAAAAACCTTTAGTCCCGGTCAGATATTAACCGGGACTAAAAGGTGCCGCCTCGTGGCATGTCAAGAGGCACCTTTAGTCTCTTTGGCTCGGTTTTATTTCATCGGGACTAAAGGTCCCCTTTAGTCCCGGTTCCTAACCGGACTAAAGGACCCCTTTAGTCTCGGATGTTTGTTCCCGGTGGGGAACCGGACTAGAGGGGTTCCCCACGGGAGTAAAGGCCAGATTCGTATTTAGTGTGTATATATATACTCACGGGTTTATTTCTGTAAGCACTAACTAACGAGAGAGAGCGCAGCAGCTTTCGCTTATTTTTTCTGGCGATGTCAGACTTCGCTGCATGGCAATTATTCACCGTCCTCATTCTTGTCGTGGCTCGTGATTTTCTCGCATTGCAAAGACTCCCATTCAATCGTGATTCGAACTAGTCCATCGCGCTTAGGCGCCTCAAATTGGTGCACGTGGTTCTCGCTTCGCCCACGCTGTCCTCTCTCGCCAGGCACCGCCAAGTAACCATCGCCATCGTTGTCCCGTCAACTAATAACCTTGTCGTGGTTGCCTCGCTTGTTCGCCATGGCTTGTCTCTATCTACTCGGCCTTATCCGCAGCGCCGCCTGCGGCGCTCACCATCCATGTCTCTCGCTCTGCTCGCCGCTCGCTTCTTACTTGTCTTGTCGGTCGTAGAGCCGCTTACTCGCCTGCTCCCTTTGCCTCTTTCTTTTTTTTTTACCGCAGCAGACCGCCAGACGAGCACAATCGCCGACCGGCCACTGCGTGCGCAGTAAGCCTCGCCACGCTTCTCCGCTGCTCCACCACAAGGCTCACACCGCTTTCCCTTCTACCTCGCCACTGTGGGTCCGCACTCATTGCCGTTGCCGATCTCATCGAGAGCAAGACGCCTTTGGTCCTCGTGGTTGGCTACAGCGGGAGTAGCACCGCTTCCACCGCAGACGCTATGCCCATGCCCGCCAGAGTGCCACTGCGGGCTACGCCCCATCGCCGGCCATCAAGATACGCGAAGCGCATGCGGAACCTCCATGGTGCTCCACCTCCTACTTGACCTCCCTCTCTCTCACTCTCGCTGCTAGCATGCATCCGCCATGGCTAGCTCGGGCCGAGCCAAGCGTTGTCGCCCTCACTACTACTATTGCCCCACTTCTTCGCTTCCTGCGTACACCCGCAGACGCCATTGCCGATCCTCCCTCAAGATGAGCCCCCACGGCCGCTTCTGGATCGCCGCTGCGTTCTGCAGTTCGCAGCCGCCTCCTTTCTCCTTCCAGCTTGTTTCGCCATGAGTACCCGCCCACGATCGCGGACTCGCCATCGCCAACGCCCGCCGAGCCGCCTCCTTCCTCCTTGTTTTGGAGCCATGATTCGTGCTCTCCAATGCGCCTCGCCATGGTCAGGTCCACTGCGGCCGAGGCGCCGCTTCGCCAGACATCCGCCGAGGGGTCACGCCGCCGCCGCTACCGTCTCCGCCCGTTGTCATGTCAGGCGGTTCGCTTACCAATCCATCAACACGCTTCACCGCCGCTTCTACACGGCCGCCGCAGGCGTGTGCGTGGGTTAGGGTGCCGGGCCGCCGCTGCCATGCCGCCGGCAGACCTGGCACACACGCCAGGTCCGGCCTGCTGCCTCTGCGGCGCCGCCTTTACGACAACACCACCGCCGGCGAAGCTGCTTCCTTTTGGCCGACGGATGGTCTTTCTTGCCGTGCTTTGCTCCTAATGAAGGGAAAAGGTGAGGAAGCGCAAATAGAAGTCTTTATTAGGTTCATTTTGTAAAAATGCTAGACTCATAGGTTTACAAATAAGGGCATAGTTAATTTTGTGTAAGCTCAAGGACCCTTCGCAATGTGCTGTCGCCGCCACGCCGCTACCGGGTCGCGCCGTCCATGCATGGGCGGTCGCCGCTACCGGGTCCGCTTGGGCCTCGTTTCCGTGATGGGTTGCGCTCGCCACGCCTTGGTCGCGCGTCTGCGTGGGCTACCGGTCTCCGCTGGGACGCCACAGGCGTCTCGCTTAAGACGCCACGCCTAGGCAGCTGTGGCGCCCGTCTCAGTAGGGTCGCCTTTGGCCGATGGTCCAGCCATGTCGGGTGCTAATGAGGTCGTTGTCTCCAAATTTCTTTTTGATCTATATAGAGCGGATTCTAATTTAGCTTGTAAAGTAAATTTGTAAATTCAAAATAAAATTATATAGAAATCCAAAATTGTAAAACCAATTTTGTTAGTCTCCTAAAATCATGATCTACCTGTTAGTATATTTTATTCACATAGTGTGATAATATTCTTGGGAGCTATATAATTAATTTAAGGTACTTAATGTTGTAAAAATATAAACTTGTAGGAATTGTGGTGATAAATTGGTAATAGTATTGGATCTGAAATTTCTACAGTAGGTTCCTAGAAGTATTAGGCACTCATCGTAATTTTTGTAGCTCTAGAATAATTAGTTGCTAGATAGATAATGATGCCCTATTTTGAATAATGAGTAAATCGATAGAATGAAATAAAGAAACAACTTGGATTTATATAACTAAAATAATTTTTGGGAAATGATGTCTTATTCGACAACATGGATACGTAGCTTAGCACGTTAGTCGTTAGAACTAGCTCGTTAACATGAGAGGGCGAATCGTATTTTTTTACGAGCCACGATTTTCGGCGATTAATTACGTCTTTGCATTGCATCGCATTGCATATCATATAGGTAACGATGATGGATCAATGGATCAAGTGAAGGATGATTGGGAATCAAGATAGTGTAATAATATTCTCTCCGTGAGATGATGCAATGGGTTTTCTATTCATTGATGGTGGATGGTCCAAGATGCAAATACTAACTTTTGGTTATATCTTACCAGACAAGCCCTTTGGTGCATAACACCTACTTTTCTCGTAGTTTAAATTATATTTGTGCAATAAGTTTTAAGGAGTTGGTTGAAACCCACTTGCATAGATATCTTTATCCAATGAGTCTTACTAGTATGACATAATCGTAGAGATTGCTATGCTACAGACTCCTAGAGAAGTCGAGTGATCGCCTCGTCACTCACTTAGATATAGGAAATATATTATCGTATTATTATCACTTGGAAAATATAAATGGTGGAAAGGAAAATAGTGACCGGGCAGGGATATGGTTTGGGTATTGGTGGGTGTAAGAGGTTGTGTCGCCATGGATGCGGGGCATAGCTTGGTTACATCGCTTTCTCGTCTGTGGTTTGTTAAGGATCGCCATTGCATAACACGTTATGCAAATCACAGATTATTGTCCCGAGCACATACTTGTGTATGGGCGCTTGGAAGACTTGTTGCTCTCTTGTCATGTATCCGGCTCTTTTCGGACCGACCGTCGTGGTGGTTTTGGGTTAGAGGTCCTTGCACCAAGACCGAGTAAGGGACCTGTGGGTGGAGGCTTGAGTCCCGCTTGACGGGAACCCGGACACCTAGGACAGAGGGTGATGGGTTGGTTCTGCTTGTGCACTCGGGTACAAGCGGGCGTGTTTTCGGGTACCCAATGGGGACATTGATTTGCGAATCACCGTCGAAGTCGGTATGACTTGTCTTACCTCTAGCACCGTAGTAAGAACTGAAAGATGAAAGATGGAAGATGAAAAAGGAAATCTAATTGCTTACCACCGCTTGAAAGTGGCATGTGCTTACATAGAATGATTAGTTAATGAACCAATGCGGCTATTAATAAAATCCAATCTAAGGACGACGCTTAGTAATGCTTCCCGCAGATGCAATAAACTCACAAGCCGATAACCTTGCATATCCTTGGAGTCTTTTCCTTCCTCTTGCTCTGTAAGTCTTGGTTGAGTATAATTGAGTACTTAGGGTTTTATTTTCCTCTGCAGGTGTGTGTGTGAATGCTAGAGTCGACTTTGTGTGTGGATTCCTCCCGTGGGCTCGGGCCGATGATTCCTTTACTGCGATCATAGTTTTTATTAACGACTCTCACTGAATGTTTTTATAAATGAAAGTTTTATAATCTGTTGTCATGGTTTATATATCAATGTTTCATCATGTCTTGAATAGATAATTATTTCCCGCTGTAATTCTGATCACATGTTTATATTTCGCTATTCAATTATATTGTTCATAACTCGGATAATATGATTACATTTCGTTGTTATAACAATAAATATTATACTCTGATGTTGTATTAAAAGTGATGTAAGAAATGGTTAAGAATGATGTAAGCTTTATTCTCTCATTTGTGATCATGATCAAAAAATATGGATTTTTGGGTTCTTCCTTAGGATGTGCCCGACGGAACTGTGTAATTTGGTGTTCTCTCATGAGTAATTAGTGTCTAATAGAAGACAAGTACTCCTGGGAGGCATTAGATTAGATGGTTCTGCCACAGGTGGTTTCAGAGCGCAAATGAGGAAATACAGGCTTCGAAAACCTTTCTAAAATAAAATTTGACAACAAATTCTTTTCAAAATACTAGGACGTCTTTATGCGAAGTTATATAAGTAGCCCTATTACTATGGTTATGTATCCGTGATAGATGGCACTCGCTAATTTAGGTAGGCTTAATCAATTTTCTCGCAGTACACTAACCCCGAGCATAGTCCGATAGTATCGACTAGTTACAAGGAGAGAACGTTGTGCCAAAAATCTAAGAACAGTTGCCCTATATGTTGGCAATTGTGAAAGGATGTATAGGACGTGCATTCATGCATATCCTGTTTGTGCATTATAGTGTCAGATTGTCGGCAGACACGCCATCCATAGGTGTCACGCGTGGTCGATTGTGCACAATCGATTTCTGCTCCTCGCAGTGCAGTTAGGTCTCGCACTATGGCTTTCAGGTTCGCTCGCTCGCTTAGGTTCACGACTTGGGTCGTGACCCACGCCTCCCCATACCCTTTTTTCCGCGCCTTGTCGGCCATCTACCCCCGCAATGTAATAGCTTAGTAATGGCCTCTGACCTCGCGCGCTTTGAACGAGATAATTTTTTTTCGATTCATTCATAGTGACCCTGCCAAGCAGAACCCCGGTGGACCGCGGCCAGACCACCGAATGCTCCGCCTTTATAAGTAGAGCCGGCTTAGCCATTGGTACCACCACTGACGACTTTAGCTAGTCCAAATTTTTCCTTTGAGCAAGCTTTTCACTCACCTTCCTCACAACCACCGCTTAGGGGTGGCAGTGAGCTGGGTTAGTAGTTACCTTGCTCAATGTTGAGGGTTTTCCTAGAATCCAAAGATGCCACCCTACAAAAGCTAGGAGTCAAAGATCATCTCGAGTATGAGGGCCATGAGTATGAGGAGCATGGCACCGAGTGGTGTGAGGTTACCATCTACATTGGGAAGATCAAGAGTTCCCCAACCACACTGAAGCTCGGAATGTGACCGCAACCGGTTTAGCTTCATCGACACCTACCAAAGTTGTGGCCCGCAAAGCCCTACGGTACCTTTGCTGTGATCTATGAAGAGCCCATTGCCCTGCAGACTCCCATGAGGTTCTTCCCACCCTTGGATTGGAATCGGTAGGCATGGAGGGCTCGCATGGAGGCCTTGCAAGGGCGGGAGGCGCAAGAAGATAGTCCTACTGTGGTGCACTTGACCACGCACTGCCACTCTAGATGAGCAAGACGACCGACAAGCCTTGAACCGAGGACCGCTTCGGTGAGCGGAGGAAGCCGAGATCTTCTAGGATGCCCTGTGCAGCTTGTCAAGCGCATGCCAAGGCGGCAGCCTAATGAGAGCCGAGAGACTACCATGTCGGAAGCTCTAAAGGAGGCTAAAGACCGGCATGTCCATCACCGTGGGAGGCCTATCTTGTTACTAGGGCCAAGCTTGAGGACGCCGGGTCAGCGAAAAGGTGATGCCCCAATCTTGAAAGGGATCCCTGTCCACCCGCCAGAGAGAAGGAGACCTGATGTTGCAGTGCTGCCAGCACCTCCTCCTTCGGAAGTATCAAGAGCAGAACCCTTAATTCCTCTCACTCAACCACCGCCAATGTAAGAGGTCGATCCAGAGCCAAGGTGGTAGAAGAATCCACCGAGCCCGTGAAAGAAGATGTGTGGTCTAGAGTAGCTTAGTTGCCTTGAAATATTGTACCCGTAGTAGTAGTGCTTTTCGTCGCTGTCCTCCAGTATTGTACTCTTGCCATTGTTGTCGTCCTTAGTTGTTGGGATCGTTCGACGTAGGGAAGGTGAATGTTGTGTCGTGGATGGGAGCTCAATGCCCGCACGATGTACCCATATAAGACCGCTCAAATATGCATTTTGTTATTTCATTTGTGTTTATTACGCTCATCTACCTTAAGTTTTGTTAGATGTGCTTAAAGTTTTTAAGGACGATGTTAAGCGGGTTACAAGAGAAGTTGCTATTCGTGTACCAAAGCAGATCAAAATGTGATTGGACAATATAGGACATCAGATCGACTAATTGTGGATGTCTCAAGCAGAACACTTGAATCTTTTAAATCAAATCCACAGCTTGATTTGAATTCCTTGTCCCTTGTTATGAAGGGAACCCTTGTTGTTTAAATTTTCCCTTGCAATACTCCCCTTACTCTGTGGTCTATGACCCCACCGCCTTCATGGCGTGTAAGTTGGTAATAGTTGCCTGGTTAAAAACTTATGGTGCCATGACGAAACCGAGGGCTCTCTGTGGAATAGCTGCCACATGTGACGCTGCTCTGCACGCGCTGGCATCGAGGTTGCTAACCAAGTACCTTTGCCAAGTTACACCGCCATACCGCTTTTGCTACAAAATATTCTCCTTGAAATGTTCTCAGTGTGTTCAAACAGAAATCCACAACGGGTTGATGAAATGGTGTTCTCTCCACTACACAAGAGGAGGTGGTTTTGGAGGAAGCGTGTATGTCATGATCAAAGTTCATACAACGGTTGGTACACATTGTGGACAAGGAAGGGAAAGCAAGAGAAGAGTAGTAAGGAAAGATTGTGTGGGTAGTCTGGAGTGATTGTAGAAGCCTCGAGTAGATGTCATGTCCCAAGCCCCGTGTTAGTTGACCGCACTACGCCACCGGATTGTTTTTCACAGGCGCTCATGGACGCCATCTGTGGTGTCGGGTCCTTTAGTACCCCTGTTCTCGCGTGGTCATGCAGATCGCGTGCCAAGACTTGCCGCCCTTGTGCATCAGGCGCTTTTCCTTTTTCCCGGCGCTTCGGTCGGCTCTCGACTCCCAAGCCTTCGCCCTCGCATTCAAACCCCCTTCCCTCACTTCTTTTCTTCTTTTGGAGACACGCCGCTCAGACATTTGCCTTGTCGAGCGCACTCTCTCCTCTCCTTTATTTCCCCTCTCGCCGCCAAGCAGAAGCGCACTCATGTCCGATCTTATCCAAACAAAGATCTACCATCTATGTATCCCACCCATGTCGCCTCCGCTCCGGTGTGTTGCCCCCCACCTCCGTCGCCTCTATAAGATACCCATGGTCCTTGCTCTTCTTCTTCATCCCATTCTCCTCAGATTCGAGTAGAGCTACGAGATCTAGTCATTATTGTGGAGCTAGATCCGTTAGTTTGAGGTGATGGTGTAATCTAAGGAGAAGAAAGGATCTGGTTTGTCGAAGAAGTTCAAGTCCACCGTTGGTTAGTTTGGTCTTAGGATTCACGATGTTTGACTTCTCTGTCAACTGGTTTTGGATTTGTTGGACCTACGCCATGATTTGGATAATCATCTTCCGTTGTTTCTCCATTGTCATCGCTCATCTCGACTTCCTCAATTAAGTCTCGGTTGTATTGGGTTGTTTTAACCATGTATCCCTAAATCCCTCGTGGTGGTTTAACATTCAAAGTCGTAATCTTTTGTGTAATCCCCGATCTAAGTAATGTTATCGTGTTTTCCGCTCTTTCCGATTCTTGTTCAATCTCGTGACGAGATTTTTTTAGGGGTTGGTTGTAACACCCGGTGTTACGAGCTTGTTTACCACCATGATTTAGGCTAAAGAAAATTTTCAAACGAAGTTTCTCGTAATTTTTATTTAAAATGTACTTGATGCGATAAGTTTAACCGTGTGACTTAGTTTTGTGGACTCAAATACACGCCCAAGTTAAATTACTCAATACGTAAAGATATTTAGGAATGTCGAACGACGATGCTAGCGAACGGTTTGTTCTGTTAGATTAAGCATGAAAAACAACTTTTATAAAAAAATAAAATCCATTAATACAAAAACAATATATATATATACTCACGGGTTTATTTCGGTAAGCATGAACCGACGAGAGAGAGAGAGTGCAACAGCTTTGTTTATTTTTCCTGGCGTACAACGTACTCGTTGCATGGCAATTATTCACCGCCTCGTTCTCGCCGTGGCTCGCATTTTTCTACATTACAAAGCCTTCCATTCAATCGTGATCTCGAATCGGGTCCACTACGCTGGCGCTCGAAATTGGTGCACGTGGTTCTCGCCGCCCACGCCGTGTCCTCTCGCCGCTGCACCGCCGAATAACCACCGCCCCATTGTCCCATCGAACTAATAACCTTGTCGTGCCGCCTTCGCTTGCCGCCCACGGGCTGTCTCTCGCTTCACCTCGGCTTTATCCGCGGCGCGCCTGCGGCGCTCACCATCCACATCTCCGTCTGTCTCGCCTCTGCTTTGTCCTTACTTGTCTTGTTGGCTCTATGCATAGCCGCTGCTCGCCTGCCCCTTGCCTCTTTCTTTTTTTTTTACCGCAGCACCCGCTAGGACAAGCACCTCCCTGGTCGCCGGCCACCGCGGCGCGTAAGCCTCGGCCGATGCCTCCGCTGCTTCCACACAAGGTCCGTCACCGGGCTTCCCCTTCACGCCTCGTCTCGGCCGTGGTCCACCGCCCGCATCGCCGGTCTCCCCACGAAGCGCTACGCCTCGGTCCCCTTATGTTGGTTGCTTCGCAGCCAAGGGGTTACTGCCTCGCCCACTCAAAGACCAAGCGCCGCTTCCACCGCAGACGCTGTGCCCCACGCCCGCCCGTAGCGCTGCCGTGGCCGCGCTCCCGTCGCCGGCCACCGCAAACGCGAGCGTGCACGAACCTCCACGGTGCTCCACCTCCTGCACGGCCTCCCCTCTCTCTCTCGCTCTGCTGCTAGCACGCATCCGCCATGGGCTATCTCTTGGCCGAGTTCTGTTAGCCGCCGCCCTAATCACGCTGCTCTCGCCCCGCTTCGCTTCACGCCACACGCAAGCCATTGCCGGTCCTCCCCACGCGAGCCCCCACGGCGTTTCTAGACACCGCTGTGTGCCGTGGTGCTCGCAACGCCGCCTCCTTTCTCCTTCCCGCCGCCTCGCGGAGTACCCGCCACCACCGCGGACTGCTGGGTGTCAACGCCTCGTCGAGCCGCCTTTCTTCCTCCTTGTTCTAGAGCCGCGATTCGCGGCCCAATGCGCCTCGCCATGGCTGTGTTCGCCAAAGGCCGAGGCGCTGCCTCACAGACAAACGCTGGGGGTCACGCGCCATGCGCCTGCCGCGCTCCTCGTCATTGTCATCATCTTTGCAGCCACTCCGCTCACCGCCCGGTGCATAACCCTAGTTTTTTGCAGTTTAAATTATATTTGTGCATTAAGTTTTAAGGAGTTGGTTGAAACCCACTTGCATAGATATCTTTATCCTATGAGTCTTACTAGTATGACATGATCGTGTAGATTGCTATGCTACAGACTCCGTAGAGAAGTCGAGTGATTGCCTCGTCACTCATGTAGATATAGGAAATATATGAATGTATTATTATCACTTGGAAAATATAAATGGTGGAAAGGAAAAATGATGACTGGGCAGGGATATGGTTTGGATATTGGTGGGTGTAAGAGGTTGTGTCGCCGCGGATACGAGGCATAGCTTGGTTACAATCGCTTTCCCTGCCTATGTTTGCTAAGGACCGGCCGTTGCATAAGACGCTAGGCAAGTCACAGATTATTATCCCGAGCACATACTTGTGTATGGGTGCTTGGAAGACTTGTTGCTCTCTTGTCCCGGATCCGGCTCTTTCCGCATCGACTATCGTGGTGGTTTTTGGGTTAGGAGGTCCTTGCACCACACCGAGTAAGGGACTCTGGGCGGGGCTTGGAGTACCAGTTTTGACGGGACCTGGACACCTGTGACAGGAGGGTGATGGTTGGTCCCGCTTGTGCCTAGGGTACAAGCGGGCGATGTTTTCGGGTACCCAAATTGGGGACATTGATTCGCTGAATCGCCCGCCGAGTCGGTATGACTTGTCTTACCTCTAGCACCGTAGTAAGAATTGAAAGATGGAAGATGGAAGATGGAAAAAAGAAATCTGATTGCTTACCTCCTGCTTGAAAGTAGCACATGTGCTTACATAGAATGGTTAGTTAATGAACCAATGTGGCTATTAATAAAAATCCAATCTAAGGACTCATGCTTTGTAATGCTTCCTGCAGATGTAATAAACCCGCAAGCCAGATAGCCTTGCATATCCTTGGAGTCTTTTCTTTCCTCCTGTCGGGTAAGTCTTGCTGAGTACAATTGAGTACTCAGGGGTTTTATTTCCCCTTATTGCAGGTAACAGGTGAATGCTAAAGCTGACTCTTGTGTGTGGATTCCTCCTGGTGGGCTCAGCGAGGATTCCTTTACGCTGTGATCATAGTTTTTATTAATAACTCTCACTAAATGTTTTTATAAATGAAAGTTTTATAATCTGTTGTCATAGTTTATATATCAACGTTTCATCATGTCATGAATAGATAATTATTTCCGCTGTAATTCTGATCACATGTATATATTTCGCTGTTCAATTAAATTGTTCATAACTCTGATAATATGATTACATTCCGCTGTTATAACAATAAATATTATACTCTGATGTTGTATTAAAAGTGATGTAAGAAATGGTTAAGAATGATGTAAGCTTTATTCTCTCATTTGTGATCCTGATGGAAAAATATGGATTTTTGGGTTCTCCCTTAGGGTGTGACCCCATGAATCGTGTAATTTGGTGTTCTCCCTTGAGTACTTAATGTCTAATGGAAGACATGTACTCCTAGGAGGCATTAGATTAGGCAGTTCTGCCACACTGTCCTCGTTGTCGAATGTTGGCTGGACGTCACCAGGATGGTTGTCGGCCATGTCCATGGTCGTCACCGAAACATGGCCTGGTTCCGAAGCGGAGCGATGGTCGAGGGGCGGACCTTGGATTGCCACTTCAACCAAAGATTGATCCAAAGATCGTGTCTCGCTGTTGCACCGCCTTCTACCGACTCAACAAAGATCAAGTCCGCTTCGTCCTCAGTCCAGCTCTCTTGCACGACGAGCTAGAGGGCCGCCCCGCCGACGCCTTCAGATTCGAGAGGGGTCCCCGAGCCAAGCATGCACTCGGTCGCACCCTCAAACACATGGAACTTCGAGGAAAGGTGTGACAAGAACAAGGAGAGGTTCGTGACTCAGACGCGGGCGAGCTCCAAGTTCCTCGGGACGACGAAGACCTCGACCTTGGGACGGCTATCAGCGTCACCCAGAGGTGGTGATAGCGGCAGCCTGCTGCCATGCAGCTGCTGTGGCGACGATGGCCATGATGGCGGTGTGGTCGACTGTTGCGCACAACGAGGCGATGACGGTGTTAGCGCCAAGCTTGGCACGACACGACATCTCGGTGACAAGCTGGGTCACCTTGGACCGGCCGAGCGACGTGCCTTACTGCGGCCGAGCCCGGCCTCTGAGGACGAAGGCTTGCAAGGCGACGAAGGGCCTTGGTAGGCACGCCTGGCGAACCACCACACTCAAGACGCTCGGCTCGATGGTCGGTACCCCGGCAAAGACAAAATGGACGGGAGCGACACCGAGCGATTTATGTGGTCATGCAAAGCGAGGCGCTTGAAGCAGACCTAGAAGCTCCATCGGGACGGGTCGGTGGCGTTTTAGGTGCTGTTCTCCTCGGACATCGCCGGTGACGACGATCCCTACGTCGCGGTCCGAGGCGCTGGTGCACCAGGACTCTTGCTGCCGGCAGCAGACCCAGGCAACGCTGCATGGGTACTGACGCGGCGTGCAACGGTGGAGTCCACACAATGAGTCCGTCGGGCGACCGGTTCTCAGGCCGATGATGCTGCTTTTCGCACTTACAGCACCGGATGGGTTTCTCCGGCGGGCCGGCTCTCAGGCTGCGTCAAGCTTCAAGCCGACGGTGGAGGCATGTCCCGGAGAGCCTTGCGAGCGGCGTCCAGGTATAGCATGCGCGTGGCAGAAGACGCGAGTTCGTCGTCGGAGCTGCCCGTGCCGGGGTCTTCCTCCCAATGCCAAAACTTATTCTGGTTGATCTCACGGAGGTCGATTGAGCTCACGAGGCGCCCAACTCCGTGATCCGGTGGTGGTGGTGTCGAGGCGGCCGTGACGGGCGCCTCTAGCGCTGGATTTGGCAGGCTGTGCTCAGCTGCATGGCGACGGTCGGGAGAGTCTGGGCGCGGCGGCTCCCTAGGGAGGGCGATCCCATGGAGCCAAGCAATGGAGGGGCTGGATGTGCGGGATGGGAGGCTATAGGGAGGGGAAGGCTCGATTGGTCTATGAAACCCCACTAGGCAAGTGGATTCTTCATCAGCGGGGAGGAGGAGGGGAGATGAAGGGAGGGGCCGCCGGCGGGTTGGGGGCGGCAGTCAGGGGCGCCCCTAGGGTTTCATCGCTCTTTTCTCTAACTCAAAGAGGGTGTCATTCAGTTTTGGATTGATTTGTACGGGTGGTTTGTGAAGATGACCATCAATTACATCCCTTTACACTAGAAAATAATTTGAGTACTAGTGAAGTCTATATGGACTCCTCTAGGCATCTGTGACGCTGGAAGCCTTCCCTCCCTCCCTATAAGAAGACCTCCAGCCTCTTACAGTCGTCAGTACCCAGACCCAGTAGGAACGAAAAAATAGCACTGTTGCCCGTTCTTGCCAGGAGAAACAAAGATGAGGAGGCCTCAGGTGATACTCGTCGTCACTCTGGCTGTTCTCGGCGTCCTCGCAGCTCTGCCGCTCGGCGAAGGTGACGACGAGAATCCTTTCGCCGTTTAGTTTTATTTTCATCAGGATATATACACATCACTTGTTATAGGATGCATGCATGCACACTACTACTAGACATTTTGACTAAACATGCGTCGGCACACCAGGCTCGTGGCCGTGCTGCGACGACTGCGGTATTTGCAACAGGATGATGCCGCCGAAGTGCCGGTGCAATGACATTTCGGCGCATGGGTGCCACCCGGAGTGCAAGAAGTGCGTCAGGAACACGCTCACCGCCGACGACGATGGCCCCGGCAGCACCGTCCGCGCCTACCGCTGCGCGGACATGCTCACAAACTTCTGCGAGCTCCGCTGCACGACGGCACCGGCTGCGGCGTTCCTGGGTGAGGTCTTCTGATGGCATCGATGGGACGCCGTCGATCTGCTGCAAGCGGGCATGCCATGCCAAGTCGAGTTTGCTTCTCTCGAGCTTCGTCGGAGAAGAATTCGAAATAAATAAATGTCGCCGCTCAATCGGCTTCATGCTTGGTCTTGCTCGTCGTCAGTGTTCTAGTGTTTACCGAATAATCAGCCATATGCATGCATGATGCATGCTAGCACTGTGCTGGTTTTCGTTTACCAGCTATAGCTCGTGAGGTCCTTTGATTTTTGTTCCCTTTGCAGCCGTTATCGTGTCGAGTCAAGACAATATCTTGGTTACCTTGTTGTATTGCCCACAACTTCTTGCGATGCCTTGCCAGGCAGGCTCACAGTAATTCTCATCTGCCAAATGCCAAAACATTTCTGTGATGTCCGGACGCACCAGATGCTGCACATCATTCTTGCCGACAGAGATCACAGACGGGGAGGTCACGGGGCGTCTGAACACGGGTCCTTGGGCAGAGAGCCACCCACATGCAGCCCTGCCCCGTTCGGCTTACCCTCCCGCTTGTACGGTTTTTTTTTACCACAACGGTGTTTTTCTCTCGTAATATTTTCAGCCAGAATAGTATTTTTCTCTCATAATATCACATGTGATATCACATATCACATATGAAGATGTTCTGATTTGTAAGCATCGTACATGATAACGTACACCAAACATTCTCAAATTTTTATCATAGCCTCCACATACGATATCACGACATCTTAACAAGTTTCATAATTTTCGGACTTTGTTTGCATTTATAGAATTTAAAAAACACTTCGCACGCAAGTTCGCGGTCATGTTTCGTGAACAAGATGTCCACAATTTCAGATCCGTTCCTGGATACGGCCTCACACTACACTCAAGTAATATGACTATCATTTTTGAATCATTAAATTTCATACCACGTGCAATTCAAATTTATATTTTGAAAAAACTCAAGTAAACGAAATAAAGTAACTAAATATATCAAAAGCCACAAAAATCCCCAAATTCTAACTAGGAGTTCCGATACCTTAAAAGGGCTGCACAAAATTTGGAGGCCAAAAAAAATTCTTTGCCGAAAGTGCTGGGGGCATGACACTTTAAGGCAAATGGGGTCTTTGCCGAAAGTGCCAAAAATAAGGCACTCGGCAAAGAGGGTATTGAATTTTTTAAAAATTCCTCTTGCCGAAAGTGCTCAGCATTGGGCACTCGGCAAAGACATTTCAAAAAATCTTTGCCGAAGGCGCGTGTCAGGGGCACTCGCAGCAGTATTTTTCAAAAAAAATTTTGTCGAAAGTGCAGATCCGGGACACTCGGCAAAGAATTTTAAAAAACCCTTTGCCGAAAGTGCCGATCGGGGCACTTTGAAAGGGGGATTTAACCTCTGGGCCACACACGCACCCGCACACACGCACACACTTTCACATGCCACCGCCGCCTGCGCCGCCACACACACCTCCTTCATGGCGCGCCGCCATTACCAGCGCCGCTGACCTGCCACGCCCTACCTCGGCTTTGCCGCATTCGCCTCGGCCTCTACTGCGGCATGCTACCGTGGACCGCCTCAGCACTAACGCCGCTGCGTGCTCAACCCTGTTCTCGACTCTGGCGACCTGGACCACGACACCCCGACGCCGCCGCCTTTACCCCCGCTTATGTATGCATGCTCTCTTGTTGTTGTCGTGGTAGTGATAGTTGTAGTAGTATTAGTTGTACTAGTAGTGCTAGTGCTAGTAGTAGTATTAGTATTAGAAGTAGTGGTAGTAGTAGTACAACTAGTGGTAGTAGTAGTACAACTAGTGGTAGTAGTAGTAGAAGTAGTGGTAGTAGTAGTAGTAGTAGAACTAGTGGTAGTAGTTGTAGCAATAGTGGTAGTAGTAGTAGTAGAACTAGTGGTAGTAGTAGTAGCAATAGTGGAAGTAGTAGTAGAAGTAGTGGTACTACTTGGATATATTCTTCCGCATGGATTGATATCCAAACTACATGGCTTCTCTTGAGACATATGTGCTTGTCGGCCATCGTGTCGTTGTTTTTTGAGTTTTGGAAACCTCACTGCGTGGGAGGTTCTCGCTAATTTTTTTTAAATGACAGTATTTTGTTCTATTTTTGTAGAGAAGAGCCCGTCAGAGCCGAGTCGGAGTTCCCGTCGCCGTGCCGGTCGGCCTACACCGCGTCGCCTCGCCACTGCACCGACCCGCCACGGCCCTGCTAGCCTGACTCCGCCGCCACCCTAGGTATAACCCCTCTTTCCGTATCATGGTCGTAGATCACGTAACCCAGTTAGGCGTCTCCCGTTCAAAAACGATACGGTTGGAGGTATGCAGATCTTTGCATATCTATGACCGTATCTATTTCGGATTGTCCACGTTTTTTGGACAGTCCACGGATGCGTAGATGGGTTAGTTTCCATGGTCTGCTCCGGTCCGAGACAGAGTTTCGGCATCACCTCCCTGTTGTTCTCTGGATACGCACTCTTCTTTGGCAGGACGTGTATCTAGAGAACAACGGGGAGGTGCTGCCGAAATTCTATCTCGGATAGGAGTAGAGCATGGAAACTAACCTCATCTACGCATCCGCGGGTGGGATTAGGACCTATCCTCACCTATTAGACAGTAGGAACACCATGTAGATGCAATTGATGGTTACATTACTCGCTGATACATATGTTAGAGGATGGATGACCGTCAGTGCATGTACACGGGCTGGAGAAGTCAGAGTGATTACACCACGGAATGGATGAACAAGACCGATGCTTTCTTGAATAGTGTATTTGGCAAGACTGCTAAAGGACATTGCCTAGTTTTGTGTCCCTGCAGCAAATGTGGAAACAGGAGAAGGGTAAACAAGGTGGAAATGGGTAAACATCTTGTGAAGAATGGATTCACGCTGGACTACACTCGGTGGGTCCACCATGGTGAAGCCCATCGTATGAGAGAGGAGGTGGTGAGACCACAGGTGGAGGCTTTTGATGCTGATGCCGGGGTAGCAGACATGTTAGATGACTTTCACCAAGGATAGTTCGATGAGGGACGTGAGAAGGAGGAGATGGAGGCAGCCGCACAGGCGTTCTACGACATGATGGACTCAGCACAGAAACCCCTTCACGATCAGTCAACGGTGTCTCAACTGGATGCCATTGGATGCTTAATGGGGTTGAAGTCCGAGTTAAACTTGAATCGGCCTGGCTTTGATAAGATGTTGGCCGTGATTGGCACCCTGCTTCCGGAGGGCCACATTCTACCAAAGAGCATGTACGAGTCACAGAAACTCCTTCGTGCACTTAAGATACCGTATGAGCAGATACATGCTTGTCCGAAGGGGTGCGTAGTATTTAGGAAAGAACACGAGCATGCAAAGTTCTATCCAAAGTGTAATTCCTCCAGGTATCTGGAGGTAGACTCTGATGATGCCCAGAAGAGGCAACTTATGATCCCAGTGAAAATCCTACGGTACCTTCTATTCCTACCGAGGATCCAACGGCTATACATGACCGAGGAATACGCGAAACAGATGACATGGCACAAAAATAGCAAACGGTACAATCCTGATAAGATGGTACATCCATCCGATGGTGAGGCTTGGATCCGCTTTAATAACAAACATCGTGACAAAGCAGATGAGGCTCGTAATGTACGTGTCACGCTGGCAACAGATAGGTTCAATCCTTATGGAATGATGGCTGCCCCATACACATGTTGGCCCATCTTCGTTATCCCCCTTAATCTCCCCCCCGGTGTCTCCTTTCAACGACATAACGTATTCTTGTCGTTGATAATTTCTGGACACCCAGAGAGTAATATGGGTGTGTTCATGGAGCCCGTGTTTGATGAATTGGTCCGTGCTTGGGACGAAGGGTTATGGACATACGATCGAGATACAAAGACAACCTTCAAAATGCACGTTTGGTACCACTACTCCCTGCATGACTTCCTGGCGTATGGGATATTCTACGCCTGGTGTGTTCATGGGAAGTTCCCATGCCCAATATGCAAGGAAGGTGTGAGGTTCATTTGGTTGCAGAAGGGTGGCAAGTATTCGTCATTCGACATACATCGTCAATTCCTACCTCTTGACCATCCATTCAGACAAGACATCAAGAACTTTACGAATGGTGTCAAAGTGACAAACCCTACACCGCGGATGATGACTGGTGCCGAGGTTCATGCTCAGATAGATGCTCTCGTGCCCAATGAAGAAGGTGGTTTTGTGGGATATGGTGAGCAACAATGTGGACTCATATCTCGGGCATGACGAGTGTCCCCTATTTCGATGGCCTTCTGCTGCCACATAACATTGATGTAATGCACACTGAAAAGAATGTCGCCGAGGCACTTTGGGCAACACTCATGGACACTAAAAAGTCTAAGGACAACCCTAAGGCTAGAGTGGACCTGGCAACGTTGTGCGATAGACCAAATCAAGAGATGCAGCCTCCTAGTCGTGGCAAGACCTAGAGAAGGCCTAAGGCCGATTTCGTCTTAAAAAAGGACCAAAGGAGTTAAGTACTTGAATGGATCAAGACACTAATGTTACCAGATGGGTATGCAGCGAATCTAAAGAGGGGAGTGAACTTAGGCACTCTGCGAGTAAACGGGATGAAGAGTCATGACTACCACAAATGGATTGAGCGGCTTCTTCCGGCGATGGTTTGAGGCTATGTCCCGAAGCATGTCTGGCAAGTGCTGGCAGAGTTGAGCTACTTATTCCGCCAGCTTTGTGCCAAGGAGCTCTCTCGGACCGTCATTGATGACTTGGAAAAAGCGGCACCCTTGTTGCTCTGTAAGTTGGAGAAGATCTTTCCACCTGGCTTCTTCTTGCCGATGCAGCATTTGATTGTGCACCTCCTGTATGAGGCACGGATGAGGGGGCCCGTGTAGAACCGTTGGTGCTATCCAATCGAGAGATGTCTGAAGACTCTTCGCAAAAAATGTAGAAATAAAGCCAACATTGAGGCTTCCATTGCAGAGGCATACATTCTAGAGGAGGTGTCGAACTTCACAGAGAAATACTATACTGAGAAACTTCCTAGCGTTTATAATCCACCCCCTCGTTACAATGCTAGCAAAAATGAATCGAACCTCAGCCTTTTCCAAGGGCAACTCGGAAGCGCAAGTGCATCGACCACTAAGCAATTGAAAAATGAAGAGTGGTGCAGTATCATGCTATATGTGTTGACCAACCTTGTCGAGGTGCAGCAGTTCATTGGGTAAGTTCTGAATGAACTTGTTTCATTTCGCCGTATGTCCTTGTTTCTTCATCCAACCCCCTTGTTTCTTGTTGGTACAGGGAATTTCTTCGTCAATCCTGGCATGGATCAAGGCAACCTACCCCGCAAGAAAATGATACCCTTCTTTCACAGGGTGCGGGACTAGGGAGCCCCGATTTCATTTGTTGGTTCAAACAGAAAGCCCAAACTGATGCGCCTATAAGTGATGAGCTGAGACAGGTTGCAAACGGCTGTGTCGTTAGGGTCAAGTCATTTACCGTTTATGACGTGAATGGATATCATTTTCACACAGCAAGCTACGAGCAGAGTCGCCCCAATCGAAAAACCACAAACAGCGGAGTTGTTACGCCCGGCACTGATGGACTCGACTATTATGGAAGAATTGAAGAAATCTATGAACTATCATTCTATGGTTCCAAACCTCTTACTCCTGTCATATTCAAATGCCATTGGTTTCATCCTGGAGTAACGAGACGGACCCCTAAGCTTGGGCTAGTCAAGATTCGACAGGATTCCGTCTATCCAGGAAAAGATGTCTACATTGTGGCTCAACAGGCCGTCCAAGTTTATTATACGTCATACGCTTCCTCCGACTCCAGGTTCGGTAGACGGACGAGGAGGAGGGGCCGCACGAGGACGATGAGTTGGAGGTGGCAGGCATGGGTTCCGCTTCCTCCGACTCCTCTTCGAGTGTCTACTTGCGAGGTCCCGCGAGCCTCCCACATGTTCCGCTTCCTCACCAACGCCCAGTGATTCGCCCCGAAGGGCAAAAGTAAGTAACTTTATCTGTTATCACCACTACTTCATATGATATGATGAAAAAAACTAATAATTTTTCTTAATCACTTGTGCAGGAACTGGGTGGTTGTGTCGGGTGGTAGCGCACGGCTAGTCAACGACATCCAGGGTCTTCTATGCAGGCAACACTTCCCTAAGCATTGTCACGCGACGCATCGAAGATGGAGCCAGCCTACTCGTTTGACCACTACGCCGTCGCCACCGATGCGGAGTACCCCAACAAGGCGGCATGGGTGAAGGCAGAGCTTTGGGTAAGTCGCCCTCGCACAACATTGCTCAATACGTCGCATTCATTGGACTTTTCTTGAAATAATGAATGGATACATCATTGTTGTATGCAAACTTATTTTGAGATGCGAGGAGGATTTGAGGCCGTGGCGGAGCGGTGACTACCAAAGCTCAGAAAAAACTCGTCTCCGACATGCATCACGAGGTGCGATCTAGGCCATCGAACCTACTACGGGTCGAAGCTTGAGAGAGGAAAACCAAGAAAGAGGCCGAGAGATGCAAATTGACCCGGGAAAGACCTTGAGGTAAATGAAGAACATCAATATTGATTCATTTTGAGATTAAGTTGGTTTAATTTGATCTTCTTATATGTCCAATACTTGATGACGTGTAGATGATTCCCTAGTGGTGCCAAGCGTATCCCGAAAGTCTTTGGCGATGATGGTGGAGAGGTGGTTCATGGAGGAGTACCTCAAGATGCACAGGATGCCCGGGACCGTCGTTTGCAGATGCAAGGTCCAACACACCATCAAGGCAGCCGTAGCCTCACCGGATACAAACAAGCATGGGTACGCGAATTCATTTATCTATTGTGATGCTTAGTTCTGCCTGATTTCTAATCATCGTGCTGTCTTTCTCGCAGTCGGCGTCACATAGTGGCCAGGCTTGCTCGGACTTCCAGACATGGTGTATGGCCCACAAGGACAAGGCGACGTCTGACGTCTCCTTCGATCTGGAGGACCCACCCGAGGCATACACGAACCCAAGCGCCCACTCCGCATCGGTGAGTACACCGAGGTGGTGAGGTCGCCCATGGGTCGGAACCACGATCCGAGCACCTGTGACTTCGGATGGAGAGGCCGTCATGAGGGCGGGGCAAGGCAAGAAGCATGGGCGGTTCTCGGCTTACGACGGCGGCGTCATCGACACGCCTCTACTCCCTCTCTCCCAGATCCGAGCACAGAGCACGAGCGAGAGCCCTGCCATTCGCACACGGTCAACCGCTGCACAGCACCGGGTCGACGCACTCGAGGTTATTCATGTTTTACTCGTCATACATTGATCTTTACACACCTTAATTAGCATTGCATTACTGAAATATTGGAGTGAAATATTGCAGGTCCGGCTGGAGACCGGACACCAGAGGATGGCGGCAACGTCAACAGCTGGAGACCGGACACCAGAGGATGGCGGCCCAGCTGGAGGCCGAGCGGGCCGAGCGGCAGGCCCAGGCGTAGAGGCTGACGGACATTACAGAGTTCCTACAAGGGCTTGGACAACGTGTGGGCTTCTCTCTACCACCTGGGCTGTTGGTTCCACCTCCGTCTCCGCGTCCTGTAGCTCTAGCTACTCCTGTGAGTATGAAAGTTTTTTACTTTCGCTTGTGCTTTGCTTGTATGGCCTCTACCTTCCTAGATTAGCTATCCAAATAATCTTGTCTCATATGCAATCTTTTCTCCTTTGTGTAGTCTCCATCTGACGGTGGCTCGAATAATCCACCTCATGCACCTCCGAGTGATGGAGCTAGGCCTTCACCACAGTCGCACTGGCCGAGATGAGTGCACGTTGTATTTTTTTTCATTTGTTGTTCACTTGATGATGGACTTGTGATATACTTCTGATGGACTTGTGGACTTTGATGGATTTGTGGTTTTATTTGGATGGACTTGAACACTTATTATTATATATGTGATATATATTGTGATGGATGTGTGGATGGATGAGATATATGATTGTATGAATTTATTTGTCATGATGGAATGTAAAAAAAATAAAAATTACCGTTTTGGGTCACTTTGCGAGTGTTGCACTCGACAAAGGACACCGTTACCGAGTGTCATGGTCACAGCACTGGGCAAAGCTGGAAAAATGGGCGCTCGAAAAACCATTTTTCCAGCTTTGCCGAGTGTCATGACCATGGCACTCGGCAAAGAATTTTTTAAAAAAATAAAATTCAAACTTTGCCGAGTGCCGGTCAGAAGACACTCGGCAAAGAATTTTATTTAAAGAAAATCAAACTTTGTCGAGTGCCGACAAGAGGGTACTCGGCAAAGAATTTAAAAAAAATCAAACTTTGCCGAGTGCCGGCCAGAGAGCACTCGGCAAAGAATTTTTTAAAAAAACATCAAACTTTGTCGAGTGCCGGCAATAGGGCACTTGGCAAAGAATTTTTTTTAAAAAAAATTCAAACTTTGCCGAGTACCGACAAGAGGGCACTCAGCAAAGAATTTTTAAAAAAAAATTCAAACTTTGCCGCTTTGCCGAGTGCCTGCAGGGTCGCTTTTCTTTGCCGAGTGCCCGATAAAAAACACTCGGCAAAGAGGTCTTTGCCGATCAATTTTTTACCGTATGTTCTTTGCCGAATATCGCACTCGGCAAAGGCTTTACCAAGTATAATTTGACCTTTGCCGAGTGCCTCATGCACTCGACAAAGAACCTGAATTAATGCATATTCTAATGTGACTGTGTACTTTGGCCTTGTCCAGCTACGGCAGGATCAATAATAATTCATCTCGACCGGCCGGAGTATGTCAGTATACTAGCACCAACTGCTGCGTCGTCAATATTTCCGGCTACAGGGCAGGGCGGCTGCCATGCGGCCGGCAGACGCACGCGTCACCTGCATTGCAGTTTGGACGGTCCAATAAACAATCAAACGACGTACGCCTCCACCAGACGCACGCGTCGCGACGACTCATCAGATGCATGGGCTCTCCTAGGTCCACGGCATCACGCGAGCGTCTGCACTCTGCTCCCCTTCGCCGCCGCCGACGAGGAGATGGATTGATGGTGAATAGAGGCGCAAGTTACATTCTTAGGCTCTGCTGCTTTCTTTATGCGCTTCTAAAATTTCTGTCACATCGAATGTTTGACACATGAAGTATTAAATATGGATTAATTACGAAATTAATTGTATAACTTGCGACCATGTTTAGTTTTTTAGGGGCTCCTAAAATTTCTGTCACATCGAATATTTGACACATGCATAGAGTATTAAATATAGATTAATTATGAAACTAATTACACAACTTACGACTAATTTGTGAGACGAATCTTTTAAACCTAATTAGTTCGTGATTCGACAACGCCAGTAACATATGCTAATAACAGATTAATTAGACTTAAAAAAACGTTCTCTCAAATTAGCCTCCATTCATTGGTTTAGTACGGTGCTCAATGCCTCGACTGATGACACAGATTTCTATGCATCTCCCATGTGAAAAAGGCTGGCCGGATGGGACTAGGAGACAGGAGGACGAGTCCAGGACGTTCACTTTGAAAAAAAAAATGAATCCGATGAATAGTACCACTTTTGTCTTATTTGGTAAATATTGTCCAATCGTAGATCAACTAGGCTCAAAAGATTCATCTCGTGATTTTCAACTAAATTATGTAATTAGTTATTTTTTTACCTATATTTAATGCTCTATGTAAACAGCTAAAAATTAATATGATGGAGAAAGAGTGAAAAAACTTGAAATTTAGATGGCATCTAGACAAGGCGTTGTGAACCAATGACCGACTGCTTCCAGATACAGAGCACGCGCCGTCCCTTTCAGCACAGCAGCCTGGCCCACCACATGTGCACATACTGGGATATGCTTGGATGCATGGGTTCACATGTGCACATTCGTTGCAATGCGCCTTAATGGTTCTTGGATGCTGCAGGTGTGGATAATGCACCGAGCCCTCCGCTAAAACTTTATATCTATCACATGGAAGATTTGACACATAAATAGAGTATTAAATATAGAATAAAAATAATTAATTATATAGATTATGACTATTTTACGAGATGAATCTTTTAAGCCTAATTAGTTCATGATTTGACAATAAAAGTGCTACAATAATATATTTGTGAATGCCGGACTAATTAGACTTAATAGATTCGTCTCGCGGTTTATTGACGGATTCTGTAATTTGTTTTTTATTAAGATCCCGAATACCCCATCCAACATCCTCATATAACATCCGATATCATCCTCCAAAATTTTACGCCCTACGTCTAAACACCACCTGGGTTAACGAGAGGGAACGACGTGCTGCAGCAAACATATCGCGCGACACCATTTTCAATTCCTCACGATGCATCACGCTCCCCAAGCCACCACCGCTTGCTGGATGGGGTCAACGTTGCCCCCAAACAACCACGGTGGATGTTATTTTCCGCATCTTTTCTTTTTTTCTTCGACGCGTGGTATCGGAGAGGACACCTGTCGGTTATTGAATTGCCGACAGACTACGTGGCACATGAAATTGAATTGCCGACAGACTACGTGGCACATGAAAACTAGATTCACTGCTGGCTGTTCGGGAGACCGTATCGTATCGTGAATTATTTACTGCTGCCTGGTTTGGTGTGAAAAAAAACACTGTTCACAGCTGAAAATTTATGATAGTTTACGAGCCAGCAGGCCAGCGCTCCAATCGGGTCTGCATTGGCCGATAGCCTTTCGTAACCGGATTGGACTCCACACATTTTTCGCTGTGCAGCAACAGCCAGCGGCCTAGCTGCGTTCACCCATTTTGCTACAATATTTTGGTTGTTAGAATTCCTTTTTTATATTACACAAATATATCTAAAGATCTAAAAAAAAATATGAATCTCTAAGTAGATGTTATGAAAAAATCAAACACAACCTATTTATTTAGAGAATTACACGATGCGCAAACCCGGTCTCGAGATTCTAAAATCATCATGGACACCCCACTGTTGATATAAACGCCACCTACTACTGAAAGTGATAGCATCGTTAAATCCTAAAATAAATCTAGAAAAATGTGATCACCTGTGCCAAGTCGAGGACTTGAACCTGGGTGAACATGTTTGTAACACCCCTAGTATTACGAGTTTATTTAGCACCGTGATTTTAGGCCTAAGTAAAATTTCCGAAAACGAGTTTCTCTGAGTTTTGAGTTAAAACATACTTGAAACGTTAAGCGAATCCTGTGTGACTCAGTTTTGTAGACTCGAATAAACGTCCGAGTAAAATTATTCAGTGCGTAAAGATATTTAGGAATATCAAATGACAATTCTGGCCAATAGACAGCGAACAGTTTGTTCTATTAGGTTAAGCATGAAAAGCAATTTTTATAAATAAAATAAAATCTATTAATAAATAGAACGATATATATATATATATAGCTTTTGAATCTAATTTAAATTCGAGCTGTGTTGAAAATCTCCTTGTGCCTAGATGTTGCTAATTGTCTAAATTAGTAAACCGATATAAATATCTATAGATAAATATATATACTCATGTGTTCATTTTCAGAAGCACGCTCAGTTGAAAAGCCTTGGTCTATTTACATGTTTTTACGTATAAACTCGTCTTAGTCCCTATGATAAGTTGGTAACGTACCCGCTACAGATGCACGTCTGACCGTTTTATAAATCTAAGTGATTGGTGTGATTGCACGTATCATACAAGCGGTAGCGCAGCAGCTCTACATGCTTTATTTACTTTTCCTGACGCAGCGTACAATTATCCACCATCACGTCTTTCATCATGGCTCTGTATTGCTCTGCACCGGCGTGTCCGTTTGCATGAGTCACCCTCCTTCTCTCCCTCTCTCGTGTCGCTATCTGGACTGGCCCTGCCGGCCACGTTGTGCCAGGCCGTCCTACCCACGCCGTGTTTTTGAAGAAGTTGGCCTAGCTGTTGTCTGTCTCTGCTTGTCCTTGTTGCCTCTGCTACACCAAGCCATCCAGCTCCGCTGTTCACTTGCTGCTTTCAAATCAAGTTCTCTGTTCTTGCTGTGTAACCGAGCATCGTTGCTGTATCGGCCGGTCCTTTTCTAATTTGCCGACCGGACCGCGTGCTCGGGTGAGCTCGCTCAGGTCTCCTTGTCTTTTTCTCTGCGGCGCCATGAATGCCTCCACGGCTACATGAACGTCACTTACCGCCGAAAGATCTTTGAATCTAGTTTTTATTTGGAGCTAAGAAAAAATCAAACACAATCTATTTGGAGAATGCCACGACTGATGGTAAGTATCATTGGAAAGATTTTTAAATCTAGTTTTTAATAAATTTATTTAGAGATATAAATATTGTATGTATTTTTTAAAAATCGAGTCAAACTTACGGTACCGAAATCAAAAGCCACATATAATTTGCGATAGAGGACCAGGTCACAACCCGTGTCACGTTGTTTTTTTGCTTATTCACGTTGTACTTGGGCCTGCTTTTCCGGCAACGGCAGGCTCTCAATAATTCATCTCGACCGGCCGCTGGACGGTGCATGTGTACGTACTAGCACTGCCTTTCCAGTCGTGCTTATAGCATTTCAACCCGTGAATGCACGGAAGCTAGCGGCAGGCTCCATAGTTCGCTCTTAGCTGTGTGCTACAGTATTACTAGGCCACTAGCATAACTGTTTGTTGCTCTTAGCTCTGCAGCCTTCGTTTACTTTTCCGGCGTGGCGCACAGTGTATTCGTGGTATGGCAATTATCCACCATCACGTCCCTCGTCGTGGCTCCGCATTACTCTGGACCTGACGTGTCCGTTTGCCTGAGTCACCGTCCTTCTCTCCCTCTCTAGCGTCGCTATCTGGCCTGGCCCTGCCGGCCACGTTGTGCCAGGCCGTCCTGCCCACAACGTGTTTTTGAAGAAGTTGGCCGAGCTGTTGTCTGTCTCTATTTGTCCTTGTCGCCTCCGCTACCACCAAGCCGTCCATCTCCGCTGTTCACTTTGCTCTCAAATCAAGTTCTTTGTTCTTACCGTGTAGCCGAGCATCGTTGCTGTATCGGCCAGTCCTTTTCTGATTCGCCGACCGGACCGCGTGCTCGGGCGAGCTCGCTCAGGTCTCCTTGTCTTTTTCTCTGCGGTGCCATGAATGCCTCTGCGGTCACATGAACGTCACCTACCGCCGAAACATCTTTGAATCTAGTTTTTATTTAGAGATGCTAAGAAAAAATCAAACACAACCTATTTGGAGAATGCCACGACTGATGGTAGTTATTATTGGAAAGATTTTTTAATCAATTTTTTAATAAATTTATTTAGAGATATAAATATTGTATGTATTTTTTAAAATTCGAGTCAAACTTACGGTACGAAAACCAAAAGCGATATATAATTTGTGACAGAAGACTAGCTAGGTCACAACCCGTGTCACGTTGTATTTTTGCTTATTCACGTTGTACTTGGGCCTGCTTTTCCGGCAACGGCAGGCTCTCAATAATTCATCTCGACCGGCCGCTGGACGGTGCATGTGTACGTACTAGCACTGCCTTTCCAGTCGTGCATGTAGCATTTCAACCCGTGAATGCACGGAAGCTAGCGGCAGCCTCCATAGTTCGCTCTTAGCTGTGTGCTACAGTATTGCTAGGCCACCTAGCGTAAATATTCGTTTCTCTTATAATCTATATTTTTTAGCTCGTTTTTTTAACTGAAATATTGTTTTTATTTCGTAACAAATCAGTCAACACATTTTGAGCCACCATGGCTTATCAGCCAAGTGAACGGACCGTTGAACACAGATGGGCACAAAGGAGCAGAGAGCCAAAAGCAGCGAGCAGGCCTAGGACTAGCCAGCGCCAGCGCCAGCGCGCTTCAATACTCCTCATCCACCTTTTATATATCCTGTAGTACTTGATTTTCTTTTTTTTTTTTGACCCGATATGGCCTTTTGTTATAGTTTGACTATAAAAAAATTATAAATTATCTTTTGTATACATTGTTCTTTTAAGAGGTAAATGCATCGTAGGCTCTTGAACTTATCTTCGGGTGCTACTTAGATCCATAAACTCTCTAATCGTACTTCTGGTACCGTAATATTGTTTAAGTATGCCACTTAGATTCATAACCCATCAGAACACGACTGTGGCCGACGTGGGGTGAACAAAACGCACGTGAGCCATTCGTCAACCTAGTTTGGAGCGTGCAAATAAGCAGAGAGGCCACGAGCTCTCCGGCCAGCCTCAGTGGGTCTCCTATCATTTTGTTCGCCCGCCGGGCGCGCTCGCGGGGGGTGTGGTTTTATATATTTGAGCGTGGGCCGGGGCCGGCCGTCCCCGGTGGCAAACTAGGACATTCCGCCCCGTGACCCCGTGGCGCGGACGTAGTCGCTGACGTCGCGCGGAGAGGTCTCTTTACTCCTGGCTCCTGCCCGCCCCACCCGGGTTCGTTATTAGCGGCTCTGCACGTGGCGACATCGTACATTGCGTTGCCGTCCGTCCTCTCGTGCGCGCGTCGGCCGCCTTGGCGCTTGCTTTTGCTCCATCGGCGGCGCGGGTGAAACGTACGTGTACCCGCGCGTGCAAGTGTATCGAGCCTCAGACCTCAGCGGCTCAGCCGTCCCTGCATATCGTCGCTGTCGTCCACGTGTCAACACTGAACAGGAACCGGGCGATTGTGCAGTGCAGGTAGCGCCGCCCCCGGTCTCTTCCAGAGACAGACAGGAAGCCAGCTCGGTCGGGCGTTTCTAGTCCACTCCTCGCTGTTGTTTCTTTCTGATCGAGACTTCACTTATATTCCTTTCGACTACCTGCCGCTAGTAGCTGCTGCTCGGTTTTCAACTAGGATACGAATATTCAAGCCATCGCCGACAAAAAAACGTGACTTCACTCGTGACTTAAACAGCAGCAAAAATCCCAATTTGTACTCTAAGCTAGTACTACAGTACTACTACTTCGTTTTTACTTGCATCTGATACCAGATTGATGGTTCGTTTACATTAGTGTATAGCTCCATCAGACACAGTAAAAACGCATGTCGTCGTCTATCACGATGTTTTATCCCCGATCGATCGAATGACCTCGGTCACGTACTCGTGTATAGTTACATCAGACAGCAACGTAACAGCGCGCGTCTCTCGGCACGCGAATCTGCTTATTCATTCACCTGCTAGAATATTTCCCACCGTACCGGCCCTCGGCGTGCGTGCTACGATAACAACAATGCATGTGCTGTCGCCGTCGTCGCTTGAGGGAGGCCTTATTACGTCACGCGGCGTACGGCCTGACGTCGTCGGGAGCGGCGGCCGGAGCTATCCGCCGCGGAGGAAGCCGGCGTACCAGCGCGCGGAGCTCCGCACGTAGCGCGTGCGCGGCCCGGCGTTCATGTCGACGCCGCACAGGCCGAAGCGCATCCTGTAGGCGAAGATGAACTCGAACACGTCCAGGAACGACCACACGTACGAAGTAGCCCCGCGCGTCCGACCCGTTCCTGCATACGTATGCATGCAAGCATCCACATTATATCACGGCCAAATTCATTCGGGAACGTCCTTAGAATCGAAATGAATCAACAAGGGAGAATATAATGCACTGGGGGCTCTATGCTTATTTGCACGTCCCAAACCAGGCTCACGTGCGCTCTGTCCATGCCACGTCGGCCAAAAACTTTCCGATGAGTTATGGACCTAAGTGGCATACTTAAACAACATTAGGGTGCCAGAAGTACGATTAGAGAGTTTGTGGACCTAAGTGGCATCCGAAGACAAGTTCAAGAGCCTACGATACATTTACCTCTTCTTTTAATTATACTCTTTCTTTGCAGGTCTCATAGGTTTCCTTCTCAGTTTAACCTTATGGATTTTGTAGCCTAAGTCAACATGTGGACATAAGTCGTTGGTGTTAGGATTGATCTCCCACCAGTTAGGCCAAACGGCCTAACTGGGCCTTGTCCTCGCGCCCTGATCGGCTAGAACCAACCCTAACCCTAACCCTAGTTTTCCCCATTCGGACAAACCTGAAAAGAACAACTCAAAGAAAGAAAGGGGAAAGAAGGGGTAGGGCTAGGGTTCGTCGGATGAACCTCCACCGGCGCGGAAGAAGAAGAAAAGCCGAACCGGCTTTTTTCGCCGGCGCGGGAGAAGAAGCCGAGCCGGGGGCGCGGGCTCGCCGGGCTCAGCTTAAGGGAAGCCGTGGCTGGGGCGCTGACGGCGGCGGCGTGCTCACCCATTTGGAGCACGCGCACAGCGGGCGAGGGGGGGCGACGACGCAAAAAAGGTTCGCTTCGCCGTCGTCGCCGCTCGCTCTCGGTTGCGCATTCATACCACATCAAGAGAGAGAGAGAGAGTGTGGCGAAGAAGAGAGAGAGAGCAGGGCGAAGGCGCGCTTAGGGTTTTCTAGGGCACCGGCCGCGGCGGTGGTTTTGACCGCGCGAAACGGACGTTCGGCCGTCGGATCAAGACGGACGTTCGAGATGCGCTGGGCCAAGTCGAGGCCTGAAGGAGCGAAGGCGGGGCGCCCTGCCGCCCAGGCCAGTTTGCGGCTTTGGGTGCGGCCTCGCTTGTGATGCAAGCAAAAAGGCCGAGCGTTTGGTTCGGTAGCGTCTTGGGTCACTGGGCTGAAAATGAAAAGAAGAACAAGAAAAATTTTCTTATTATTTTCCAGAAACAATTTTAAATACATATTTTGATGAATTTGAATGATTTTGACACAATTTTCTGTGCAAATTTTATCCAACGATATTTTGCCCAGAAAACAATGAATTTTTTTAGTGCTTCTGGAAAATAATAACATGAAAAGATTATTAATGTTTCCGCTGTGCATGATAATTATTGTCCTCTTTGATTAAATTTGAACCAACGGGATAATTTAATTTTAAGAGAAATGAATTTCTGATAATTTTGATGCGATTATGATATTGTTATTTTCTCGATAACGTTGTTAATAACAATAATATTATAATTTTTGATCCATGAGAAATTATGCATTAATTTTTTTATCGCCCAACGGTGATGTAAAATGTTTGCATGGATGAATAATAAGTTTTAATTTGACCAACGTTGAGTTAAAGCATGGAATTTTATGTATAAATGTTTCTTACTTACTTTGGTGTGATTTCAGGAGGCAAATGCATTGTGAATATTGCCAACATCCCGACACTCAACGGAACCAATCACCGTGTGTGCGGGAGAAGTATGAATTGGAACTTCATTGGGAGAGGTCGATTTTGCCATCACCTCACCGTGTCCTCATTGAGCCAGAGGACTCGGTGAGAGGTGACAATGAAATCGACGCGATTTTATTTGCTCGAAAGCGTGATCATCTTGAAATAAGAATGAAATATGACCTTGAACATAGGCAATGGACTCTCTCCAACCGCAAGTGTCTGTTGGTAGCCAAAGCCACCATAGAAGAACAGATAAGGGCTCAATCCACAATGTGCTCTCGCCAAAGAATATCTTGAGAAAATCAAGAGTCAGTTCATCGGGTCTACCAAGGCCACAACAAGTTCATCGATTAAGAAGCTTGTGAATGAGAAATTCTTTGGTGGTAGCATAAGAGAGCACATTTTGAAGATGAACACTACGGCATCCAAGCTAAAAGAAATGAATTTAAAGGAGGAGGATTTCCTGATTCATTTGATTTTTGCTTCTTTGCCAAAAGAATATGACACCTTCATTGTGAACTATAATATGCAGCCTGAAAGATGGGGCATAGAAAGACTCATCTCAATGTGTGCTCAAGAAGAGGAGAGGATAAAGTCCTCACAAGGTGAATCTGCTCATTTTGTGAAAGACAACAAAAGAAAGAACTTTAATGGCAAGAATTCTAAACCACAAGGGAAACCTAAGTGGGATAAGACTTTTTCCTCCAGTTCACAGGGAAAGAAACCCCGAGATTCTCGAGAATCAAGAAGATGGTGGAGCAGAAAAAGATCGGTGCAAGCACCGCTTCAAGAAGGACACTACAAGAGGGATTGTCAGACTTCCAAATCTCTGCTAAAGAAAGGTGATGAATTTATTACATTTGTAGATGAATCAGATTTATGTTATGATAAATCCACTTGGTGGGTTGATTCAGGAGCAACTACTCATGTTGCAAATTCTTTACAGGGGTTAAGTGGGACGAGAACCTTGCAAAGAGGAGAAAGAACGATTAAAGTTGTAAATGGACTGCAAGCCAATGTTGAAGCCATTGGAGATTTTTCTTTAGAATTGAATAATGGTTTTGTACTTAGACTTAAAGAAGTACTTTATGTTCCCTCTTTGCGTAGGAATTTGATAAGTGTTTCGAAACTTGATGATGATGGAATTGATTGCCATTTTGGTGATGGCAAGTGTAAGATACTGGTTAATAATAAATGTGTTGGTCTTGCCTTCCGACAAGACAAGCTTTATTTATTATTTCTTGCTGAGAATGCGAACAATGTATGTGATGAGAATGTGAATGATTCCCCATCTGCGGATGTAACTAAGAAGCGAAAGAGAATTGATACTGTCTCTTCGAAATTATGGCATTGTCGCTTGGGCCATATTTCGAGGGGGAGAATGGAACGATTGGTTAAGGAATCAATTCTCCCGCACTTAGAATTTTCAGATTTAGAGCAATGTATTGATTGCATCAAAGGAAAGTATGTCAAGAAAATTAAGAAAGATGCCAAACAAAGCACAAGAATTTTAGAAATAATCCACACAGATATATGTGGTCCTTTTCCTGTGAAAAGTGTGGATGGTTATGACTCGTTTATAACATTCACAGACGACTACTCTCGTTATGGCAATATTTATCCAATTAAAGAAAGATCGGAAGCATTGGATAAATTTAAAATATTTAAAGCTGAAGTTGAAAATCAGCACAATAAGAAAATCAAGATAGTACGATCAGACCGAGGTGGAGAGTACTATGGGCTTATATACCCATATGGCCAAATTCCGGGACCATTTCGCAAGGTTTCTACAGAAAATGGCATAGTTGCTCAAGACTCTACACCGGGGAGCCTCGTGAGAATGGAGTGGTGAAAGACGAACTGCACCTTAATGGATATGGTAAGAAGCATGATGAGTTACTCCACATTATCGATTAGTTTATGGATGGAGGCACCGAAAACCGCCATTCACATACTTAATCGAGTACCAAAGTAAATCGGTGCCTAAAACACCGTATGAATTATGGACGGAAGGAACCCTCACTTAACCATTTATGTGTGTGGGGCTGTCAAATTTGAGGCAAAAGTGTTTAACCCAAACATAGGAAAGTTAGACTCTAAGACAAGTCATTTGCCATTTTATTGGCTATCCGGAAAGATCGAAGGATATCGCTTCTATTGTCCCGATGGACATACGAAGATTATAGAAACAAGACACGCCTGTGTTCTTGGAGGACAACATGATCAGGGGAGCATGGTAGCACGAGAAATCAGCCTACAGGAGAAGCGGGTACATGTACCCACTCCGATGGTTGAAGAACCATTCTTCACGCTAGTCTCGTGCATTGTTGTAACCGACAAGGCGGAGACACTGCAGCAGTGCCAACACTGCTGCAAGTTCTCCCGTGGCGACAATGAATGAACATGAGGAACCTGTCCTTGAGGAACCTATCCTTGAGGAACCTATAGAACCAAATGTTGCACATGAGGAAGAACAACAACGACCAAATGTGGAACAAGTGCCGGAGGCACCTAGAAGGTCTCAAAGAATAAGACGATCAGCTATTACTGATGACTATGAAGTTTATGAAACAGAAGAATGTCAGATGGGGGATGATCCCACCTCATTTGAAGAAGCCATGAGAAGCGACCACTCATCAAAGTGGCTTAAGGCCATGGAAGATGAATTGAAATCAATGAGTACCAATAAAGTTTGGGACCTAAAAAATATTCCTAAAGGAGCCAAAACAGTAGGCTGTAAATGGGTCTACAAAACGAAATATGACTCCCAAAGGAATATAGAAAGATTTAAAAAAGCGACTTGTGGCGAAAGGCTTCACGCAAAGAGAAGGGATTGATTACAATGAGACGCGTTTTCCGGGGTCTCTTGTAAAGATTCCTTCGTAATTATAATGGCACTTGTAGCCCACTATGATTTGGAGTTGCATCAAATGGATGTAAAGACGGCTTTCCTAAATGGGGATTTGGAAGAAAATATTTATATGGCACAACCGAAAGGTTTTGTCGTAAAAGGAAAGAAAAATATGGGATGCCGCCTGAAGAAATCAATCTACGGATTGAAGCAAGCTTCAAGACAGTGGTATTTGAAGTTTGATAGAACGATAAAAGGTTTTGGGTTTGAAGAAAATGTTGAGGACAATTGCGTTTATACAAAGTTCAGGAATGGAAAGTACATATTCCTAATTTTGTATGTGGATGATATCTTGCTTGCTAGCAGTGATATCAATCTACTAATGGAAACAAAGAAATTCTTGTCCTCAAACTTTGATATGAAAGATCTCGGTGAGGCCTCGTTCGCTTTTGGGAATAGAGATTCACCGAGACAGAGAAAAGGGGTTCTAGGATTATCGCAAAAGGCATACATAGAAAAGGTCCTGAAGAAATTTAGTATGCATGCGTGCGATCCTTCACCGCTCCTATAGTCAAGGGCGATAGATTTGGGGAACATCGATTGTCCCAAGAACCAATATGAAATTGACCGAATGAAAGCGGTACCGTATGCTTCAAATTGTTGAAAGTTTACAATATGCTCAAGTGTGTACACGCATACGACTTAGATTTTGTTACCGGGTTACTTGGCGGATATCAAAAGAATCCGTGAATTGAACATTGGAAATTAGTGAAGAAAGTCCTGCGTTATTTGCGTGGTACGAAAGGCCTCATGCTTACAGATAGAAGATCGATACCTGCTGAGATAGAGGGGTATTCAGATTTCGATTATGCGGAGATGAAAGAAAATCCACGTCGGGATATGTATTTACTCTCGCAGGAGGGGCTATATCGTGGAAAAGCTCCAAACAAATCAGAATTACATCCTCGACAATGTATGCCGAGTTTGTAGCATGCTATGAGGCAACGGGGTGTGAATTGGCTGAAAAATTCATACCCGGATTGAAAGTGATTGATAATATAAAAGAACCACCGAGGTTGTATTGTGATAACAACCCAAATGTACAATATGCTCACAACAATAGGTCAAGTGGTGCTTTGCCAAACACATTGACATAAAGTACTATGTTGTGAAAGATAAACTTCGGGATCATATAATAAATCTTGAGCATATAAGTACAGAGAAAATGCTCGCGGATCCGCTCACAAAGGGCTTACCACCCAACGTGTTCAGAGAACACGTATCCGGCATGGGTTTAAGGGAAAACCTATGATTCCCGAACATACGAAGGGCCCAAAGAAAGTTTACATTTCAAAACGGAGAAGTGTATTGTGGTGTTAGTCTAACGGCACTAATTGTCGTGGACGATGGGGACGATTCTATGCACTAATCTGTGATGAAATAGGATGGAAGCAGAAAAAATATGAATTGAAAGTTTTGAATATGAAATTAAAGAACGAAAAATAGATGAGAGATCAAGGGGAGAATGTTAGATTGATCTCCCACCGTTAGGGCCCAACGGCCTAATCTGGGCCT
Source organism: Miscanthus lutarioriparius (assembly GCA_904845875.1). Lineage (NCBI taxonomy): Eukaryota > Viridiplantae > Streptophyta > Magnoliopsida > Poales > Poaceae > Miscanthus > Miscanthus lutarioriparius. Next base: position 17,358,002 of record CAJGYO010000009.1, on the reverse strand, counting down.
TGTCTCGCAAGGCTTCGATCGGGGCGCCCAACCCTACATGGTTGGTGGGCCCCTCGTCAGACAACAGCGCTATAAAGGAAAGGTGGGGGGCGGGGCTCATGATGACGAGGTTCACCGCGCCCTTGATCACCCCACCGACATCCTAACCCTAAAACCCGATCTTGAGAAGGGGCGCTGCCAATGACGGAAGCACCACCGACGCCGGCAACGCCACCTCGACGCCTCGACGCCACGCCGCCGCCGAGGACGCCACAGCGCCGACTCCTCCCTCTCCACCGAACGTCGCTGCCGGCGTGCAGATGGCGTCCGTCAACGAGACCCCGGCCGGAGCTTCGACCACTACGGCTTTCGATGGTTTGCTACATCTCACTCCCCTTCTCTCTGCCTCTCATGTAAATCCCGAACACCTATTCTATTTCTATACAAGACATCCCGATCTGTAACGAACCAAACCTAACAGTTGGATGTCATTGGAATAAAACTGCCTATATATGCCTTTCTCAATCTTTCAACACAGAAGTATTCATGGACAAAGTCATTTATTTGTACCTCTCTACTAATTAAGCTTTGCACTGAAAGCTAGATCATGGCTCCGAGGTTTTCTGACGCGACTAAAATGGCTGGTTCATAAAAATTTAGTTTGAGACGTACTTTTTATAAAATTTTAGTTCTTTTCGGGCTAAAATAAAAAAATCTCCCCTCCACACCCCTCCTATAAGAAGGCCTCCATCCTCATACCATACAGATAGCCGTGGGAAGGAAACCCAGGCATCAAACTTTGCGTTGTGGCCTGTTCTTGCCAGGAGAGAAAAGATGAGGCCTCAGGTCATACTCGTTGCTCTGGCTGTTCTCGGCGTCCTCGCAGCTCTGCCGCTCGGCAAAGGTGACGAGTCATAACAATCCTTTTGCATGCATGCTCTCTAGATTTTCGCTAGGATAATCACTTGTTATACGACGTTGATGCATGCACACACTACTGTGGAAAATTTGACTCAACTTGCTGTTATTGGTGGCTACAGGGAACAAGGAGGAAGCTGGAGCAGCCGTCGCCGCGGACGCCGCCGGCACGAGTTCGTGGCCGTGCTGCGACGACTGCCGTCTTTGCAACAGGAAGAACCCGCCGGACTGCCAATGCAACGACATTTCGCTGCACGGGTGCCGCCCGGAGTGCAAGAAGTGCGTCAGGTACACGCTCACCGCCGACGACGATGGCATCCAGATGCCGGCCACCTCCGCCGGCCCCGGCCCCGTCCGCACCTACCGGTGCGCGGACGTGCTCACAAACTTCTGCGAGCGCCGCTGCACGCCGGCGCCGGCTGCGGCGTTCCTGGTTGAGGCCTTCTGATCGGACCGGACGCCGGCCTCTGCTGCACGCATGCCAAGTCGAGTTTGCTTCTCTCGAGCTTTGTCAGTTAAAAAATAAACAAATGACGCCGCTCGGCTCGATGCTTGCTCTTGCTCGTCGTCAGTGTTGTAGTAGTGTGTTTATGAATAAAGAGCCATGCATGATGCATGCTGTGCTCAAAACCCTGTCGTTGGCTGGTTTTCAGTTACCAGCTATAGTTCGCGTGGTGCTTTTAGTTTGTTCCATTTGATTTGCGTCTGTACTACCATGTCATGTTGTCGTGTGTTTGCAGTTATCGTTATGAGAGTGGCCTGGTTACCTTGTTGTATTGCCCAGAACTTCTCTTGCGATGTCTTGCTGTTTACATCAAAATTTGATAAGAAAAATACGAAAACTCGAAGCTTCTAAGATTGTGTCGTCGAAGATTTGATTAGATATGAATCGGTGCCAGCTGATTCGGATGCGGTATCAGAATTGGCAATTTTATGGATGACGCCAGCGAACGACGTCAATGGGGATTTTTTTTTTATTTTTAACACTTTTTATAAACTAATTTTAAATCTAACACTGTTTTTCTCTCTCCAAAACTAACACTTTTGGCTGCGCCTATTGCCATGTCGCGGCGAAATGCTTGTGCCGCGCCATGCATGGTGACGCGACGGGAGGGATGATGTGGCGACGACCGGGGCACTGACCGGTGACGTGGTAGGGTCTGCCGCACCATAGCCCACGGCGCGGCACTGACGCGCCAAGGCCCACGGCGCGGCCGGACCTGGACGCAGGCAGAAGTCGACCAGCCTCAATTGCAATTGAACGGGAGCTAATGTCGGTGCTGTAAACAACTACAAGTGCTGCCGCGACGCATTGAAACGAATATGAATCAAATAAATAAAGTCCATGCGCAAGTTGACAAGTTACCACACGACAATATTTGTTCGACATAACCATCTAAGTCCCAAGAGTGTAAGGATCCCTGGGACACCTCTGTCTCTTCGGATTTGTAGGCAATACATTGGGAGTGTAGCCCACGTCGGTGTGATCGCGTTGCCGGTGGATACAGCTCGTACCCTGCAAGTATATGATATGCACGATTACTTATAATTTTTATGATCGTTAGTTCATGGAGCCTACGTATTTAAAGACACTACCTTTGTTACTACCTGTGAGGCTCCTTGGTACCAAGCGGGGCACCACCTAACTGAAACATGTCGATCTTGTCCTGCTGCCAAGGGTCCCACTGGTGGTGCTGTATGCGGAAGCCCGGGGGTTGTCGTCGTCATCATCGTCCTCGTCGTCCTCGTTTGCAGGGTCCTTCCCAGCGCTATAATGTGGTGGTGTACGCACAGCGGAAGCGGCACCTGTCACCGGCTGAGAAGAGCCGGTTGGTGTCCTTAAACAGCCAGAAGACGTGGCACCCGACCGCGCCTGCTAATCGGGTTCCACCCAAGGAGTGTCCATGCAGCTCAACTTCTGAGCTAGCTTTATGCAGCTCCGCTTCACCTTCTACATGAATAGACCTTAAAGTTAGTGCATTTCCCAAACGCATATACACTAAAGAATATTTTTGGAACGGACAAGTTTATGTTTACCTCCACAAAAGCATCGAGAACGCCTGACCCTGCCCTCTAGACTCGTGAAGCCGAAACGTTGCTTCGTTGGACAGCCTTTACAATTATGTCGCCTGAGTACAGAAACGTGGTTGGACAGTTTTCGTACACATACTTAATACCAAATGGATAACAAATTATACCATTCGAGTATCTTACCACCTATATTTGAAGCGGGGCTCTCTGTAGTTGTGTCATCCCTAGTGGCAACGTCGTACACATTTTCGATCACATCTTCCTCGTCGTCCTCGTCAATCGCCTCCTCAGTGTACGAGAGCTTGATATGTGTCCTCGTAGACCTGTGAAGCCACCGCAGGTACTCGTCGAAGGTGTGCTGGTCATGTGGGGGACCCGCATCGATCGGCTGCCGGTCCCTAGTCTACCACAACTGGATGTATGCGTTGTGTGTCACGCGCCAATCCTTGGTCTTGTACCTCTTCCTACGTTCATACCTGCAATAAAATGATTGTTAGTTGTACCATGCACACCTCTGAATTGTAGCTTTGTTATTAATCGATAACGCACCCGTGCAATTCTTGGTTGGTGGAGTAAAGTAGTGGTGGGTAGCCTGTCATTCTTCCAAACTGCCTGCAAACCCTGATGGGCAAGTGAATCTCGAGCACATGGAAGAAAATAAGAGGGACGTTGCAGCGATACTCGTATGACTCATCCCTAGTGACATGACTTAGATAGTCCTAGAGCTCCGGAGTATCCCAAGGACACCAATGCACCTGAACATTTCGTAATTGAGTTAGGTTGTGATGTAGTGTACATCGAACATGACACATGTATGATAGTAAAGAGAGCATAACCTAGTGCTGTGTCAGGATGTTGAGACAGTCCGTGTACTCCCTGTACTTACGCCTCGCATTCCCTCTAACTAACTCTGCTTGCGCCCAGATATACAGAGCTGTAGGCAGTGTATCCTGCCCGTTCCAATGCTGCATTGAACACAACAATGAATTAGCCATTAATAATTTCATCATATGTAACTGCCTCGAAGAATATAGTGAACCGAAGTACTTACAGGGAAACCAGTAACAAGGGGCCTCCCAACAGGCCAACATTCCCAACACCAAACCTGGAGTAGGTAGGAGCAACCCCCAAGGTCGCATACCCTGAGGTGCGACGACAGGCAACGCATAGCTGTCGATACGTCCATGCCAGGACTACGCTGCCCCAGCTGTACGCCGCTATGTTATCCCACGGCTGGAGTAGTATGTCAAAAAAGATCCAGCTGATGGTGTTGCCCAAGGCGTCTGGGAATAGGAAAGCACCGAGGAAGTGCTAGAGCCACACTCTAGCGAACCTGTCGATCCGGTGGAAGAAAGCCAGTGAACTGAGCCACTAGCTCCCTCTGGTGATCGTTGTCAACTATACCTGTCACTGGAAGTCCCCCCAACCGAAGGCCAAAGATTGCCTTCACGTCCTGCATGGTCAAGGTCATCTCGCCGCAAGGTAGATGGAACGTGTGGGTCTCAGGCCTCCACCTATTGTCGGTGTTTCGAACAAACACCAACTAGTAAATTTATATTTGTTGCGCGTTAGGCTCGAATGGTGCGCTAAAGGACACAAGGTTTATACTGGTTCAGGATGAATGTCCCTACGTCCAGTCTGCTGTTGCTCGTGTTATTAGCACCAAAAAAAGGTTCGTAGCAGGGGGTACAAACGGTCGAGAGAGGGACAGTCCCAAGTCTGTGATGGAAAGGTCAAAAGGATGCCAAGGGCACGGTTGTTGCTTGGCGGTATGTTGTGTGTGGAATCGATCCGTCGTCCTTAGTGGGGTGTCCTGCCCCCCCTTTTATAGACCAAGGGGGAGCAGGGATTATAGATGGGAGAAAAAGAAAAAAACCTTTGGGTAGAAAAGGTCCTTCAAAGGAGCTGGGTCTTCCTTTCCCCCAGTGCCTACCCTACTAACATGGCAGACCGTGTCAGGGATGGTGTGTTCGCTTATCCTCATAGGGCCATCCCATGGCCTCACTCAGCAAGTGGGTACGTCCCATCTATACCGGTGGACGATGCGGAGTGCTAGGGAGCCGAGCTGTGACCCTACGTGGAGTAGACGAGGAAGTGACCATACGTCCATCACTGTGGATGATGTGAGTTCTCTCTTGGATTGTAGTGGTTGTCGTATACTTATGTCAGGATCTGCATTCGAGGGCTGATGACGGCGCCCGCAACTCTGTAAGACAAAAGTCGGCGCCTACAACACTGTTCGGGCTCTGTCATGCCTGGAAGGGCCTAAAGCACCCGTCCCGTCGTATCCTGGCGGTACCTTCCTGCAGGCGTCCAGGGCATGCTCCTCGGTACCGCGGTTGACTCGAATTTCCTGTTGTACCCTGTGCTCATCATTATGAAGGAGCAAGGTGAAGTTGTCGGGCGAGGTGGAGCCAGCCCTCAGCCATCGGGAGAGGCGGAGCCTGCCCTCAGACGTCAAGCGAGGCGGAGCTAGCCCTCGGACGTCGAGCGAGGCGAAGCCAGCCCTCGGACTTCGGGCGAGGCAGAGCCGGCCCTCAGCCGTCGGGCGAGGCGTCAGATGTCGGGCGAGGTGGAGCTTGTCCTCATACATCGTTCAAGGCGGAGCCTACCCTTGGAGGTCGGACGAGGCGGAGCCAGCCCTCAGCTGCCGGGCGAGGCGGAGTCTGGCCCTTGGGGGTCGGGCGAGGCGGAACTAATCTTCCGTCGTTCGAGCAAGAAGTGTAGTAGCGTTCTTGTCTAACCAGAAGCGTCAACATTCGATGGTTATTAGCTCCACCTCATTGGCTACCCCGGTATTAGGTCTCCAACAGTAGCCCCCGAGCCCCCGGGTGATTCGGATAGAATCGGCCGGGGGGTATTTTGTTTTGCTGGAGGGTGTGCGCGAGCGCACCCGACGGGTGTAGCCCCCCGGGTGGTTCGGATAGAATCGCCCGGGGGGGGGGGTATTTCGATTTTCCAAAGGGTGCGCGCGAGCGCACCCGACGGGTGTAGCCCCTGAGCCCCTAGGTGATTCGGATAGAATCGCCCGGGGGGTATTTTTGGACCCTTCGTGGGTAAGGCTGTGAGATTTGGTTTCCGACAATTGGCCAGTTTAAAGGGAACCCTGGTATCCCGTTCGTGGGGATTCGTCCAGGGTCAGCCCAGTTGAGACTTGTTTGCGGATCAAGACTCCTTTGAGGCTCGTGCGCCTGAGTTTTGGCCGTTCGTGGGACCATGCCTCGTCGGGACGACCATCGAAACTGTCGAGCCAGCCCTCGAACTCCTAGGCCCATGCGGGCCAAAGAAATGCTTTTTGACCCGTATCCCCTTCGTGGGAAAAGAGTCCTGGTCTGCTTCAGGAAGGTGAAACGTCCGGTGCGATTTTGGTGGGAAAGGATAGGGATCGCGGGCACATATCCCGTGATGTGACATGGTGGTGTATCGTGGTAGGCTCGGAGACCTAGGTGGGCGGTTGCTCTTCTTGCATCTGTCGCCCCTATAAAACCAAGGGGTTCACCCCCAGGGTTCCGTACTTTAGCTCCTTGCCTTCGCATCTACAGCCTCCGCTGCCACTCGCCTGAGCCTCCCACACCCGCATCGCAGCCATCGTCAAGCTCGCATCCGCATCGCAGTCACCGTCAAGCTCACATCCACCCCCTCCCAATCATTCAATGGAGCCGTGGTGCAGATCCAACATCACCCCTCAGTGCCTGGAGGGCCTCGTTCGCTGAGGTCTCCTTTGCCCACTGACCGCCCGAAGGATATGTCGTGTCCTTCGCTCACTTCCACAAGCGAGGATTCGCCACACCTGCCCACAAGTTCCTTCGGGGGCTGTTGGATTACTACTAGGTGGAGTTGCAGCACCTTACTCCCAATGGGGTCCAGCACATTGTGGTGTTTGTCACCCTGTGTGAGGGGTTCCTGGGGATTAGTCCGCACTTTGATGCGTCTGTTGACCTCCAACAAGGGGTGGCATTCGCATTGGTTTTACGTCAAGGACGACGTTGTCGCCCCCTTGCCAGTGTTCTCCGGGCGCATCATCGAAGAGGTCCCGGGGTCATGGAAGTGGGGTGTCCCGGACAAATATAAGAAGAAGATCAAGGACCATCTCGCCGCCCTCCAAATTCTAAAGGAGAGGGGCGTGATGGGATCGGGGATCATCGGCACCTATCATACACAGAGGGTGGCGCCGCTGATGAGCCGCGCGCTTCCCCTGTACCTGCTGGCGCTCGGGGTGTCGCTCGAAGGGACGGTGCTTGTCGATGAAGCGCTCCCCCCCACTGAAGTGGTGCAACGCATCAAGGAGGCGATGGAGCCTTCGAAGGACAATGTCGGCGTTGTCCTTGATTTCATGTATCTGGTGCTGGGGCATCCCCCAATGCAGTCGAAACCGGGGTTCATCGATTTCGTAAGTTATTTTTCCCCGTGCCTCCTTTTTTCTTGAATTCCCGGCCCCTTGATGCTAACCTCGGGATAGCGGGACCAGCCGAAGAGACTCGTCTTCGAGGATAGCCCGGCTCCACTGCCAAAGGATCGGATCATGGTGATGGTGAATCGCACCATGGCCTAGTGGGATGGGAAGATGAAGGAGCTCAAGAGGAAGAAGATGCTACGGAAGCAGCAAGCACGGGAGTGAGGAGAGGAGACAGACAGTGACAATGACGATGACGACGAGGAGGAGTTTGATGAGGTAGTAGCCGATGTGGAGTGGGATGCCCTGGAGAGCGAGGATATGCTGACAGGTACCCTCTTGTCCACGCAGGGACCATTCCCATTCCATGCGGAGGGAAGTGAGTTCATGAGGCCGGCGGAGGCGGGCCAAACCATCGGCCCGTCCTCAGGACCGGTGGGAGCGGGCGAATCTACCGCCACACCCGGGGTGTCGGTGGAGGACCGGTGGATGGGGGGAAGCGGATCTACTGCCGCGCCCGAGGTGCCGGTGGAGGACCGATGGATGGGGGGAGGCGGATCTGCTGCCGCGCTTGAGGTGCCGACAGAGAGGGGTGGCTCCGCCACCGCGCCCTCGGAGGCAAGGGAGATGAGCCCCTCTGCCTGGGAACAGGGGGCAGGCTCAAAACGGTCCCGCCCAGACGAATTGGAGCAGGAAACTGGGGGGTCGTCCCCAAAACGTTCCTACCGCCCAACAGCGCCAGCGTAAGTCACCGATTCCTCTATTTTTCTTGTTTCTCTGTTTTTCGGCGTGACCTTTTGCCTTTTAACTCTTGTAGAGTCTTGCAACAGGGCCGCTCTTTGGCACTGGTGCCCAAGAAGAGCGTTGCTCTTCAGGCGAAACGGGTGTCGTCGCTCCTGTTTTGGGCAGGAGCGGAGCTGATGTTGCGGCCTCGTCGGCCGGTTAGGTGCCGCCTATGGTGGCGCCCATGCCCTTAGTGGGTCAAGCAGGAGTCGGGGCTAAAGAAGCGTCCTCGGGGGTCGCCGAGCATGTGGCAGCGGAGGTGATTCTGCCACCTTCGTCGGAGCGGACGGAGCCGCCGCTCGCGCTTATGGCGCCCTCCATGGGGGGGCACGACGCCGCAAGCTGAGGCCCCGGCGTCGCAAGTGGAGGTGGCTACGACCGTGCCAAGCTAGGTGTAGCCGGACGCAGCCATGGTGGTGTTCGAGGAAGCGACACAATCCGGGCCACCAGGGGCCCAGGCTACAGCGCCGGAGGTGGGCCGGACGGAGGGGGACACGGCCAGAGGGTCCCCGGGTGTCATGACGATGGTGGAGAGGACCAGCGGGAGGTCGCCCTTGGTCCTGGTGTTAGGGGTAGCCGCTCGCCCGCGCGGGGTGAGTCACCGCTCCGGTGGATGGACCCTCGAGACCCAACGTCGACTCTCTTCTCGCTCGACGATGCTACCGAGAGCATAGAGCGGGGGAGCCTCGACGAAGGGATCTCGGCGATGATGGATGTCCTAGACTAGGCCAGGGGCGTCCTGCGTGATGTCATCGTTCCCAATGGCTGGGTATCCGTTTGATTTTCCATCTCGCTTTCTTCTTTCCTCATGTATTTTTGTATTTTTGACACTGGTCTTCTTTTCAGCTCCTCATTGCTCGTAGCCGGGAGAAATCCCGGTTCCTCCGCGAGCAAAAGGTGGAATGGGACCGCCTCATCGAGGAGGCCCGGCTGCGCATGGATGTGAGCGCCCAGCTTGCCGTCGCCCAGCAGCGGGAAGCCGAGGCGCGTCGGGACACGGAGGAGGTCCATGGGATGTTCCATGATCTATCAGTGAGGGTGCAGTAGGATGAGGAGGCGGCCGCCAGGATCCAAAAGGAGCGGGATGAGCTGCTCCAAAAGGATGTTGAGGCCTCCCAGCGGGCCGTCGACCTCCTGGCTGAGCTGGAGACAGAGCGGGATCTCAAGCTGGAAGCCGAGGATAGGTCCGTGGCCCTACAACAGAGGGCGAATCAGGATGTCGAGGTGATTGCCTGGCTACGCAGGGAGTGAGACGAGCTGCGCCAGACTACAGAAAGACTTCGCTCGGAGCATGGTACGGTCCACGAGGAGTGCGACCAGGCCATCCGAGAGCGCGACGAGGCACATCAGGTGGTAAGCTCCCTCTAGGCAGATCTTGGAGCTGCGGTGACCCAAAGGCTAGAGGCTGAGAGCATCTCTGCCGGGCTAGGCATGGAGCTTGCCGAGGTGCGGGGGATTCTTCAGGCCGAGAGTGACGAGCACGATCTTCTATGCGCCGCCATTGGGGTGGTCTTCGATGACCTAGGGGCGGCGCGACCGAAGAAAACCAGCTCACTTGCGGCCCATGCCTTGGATATGACGGTGCGGGTGCGCCAGCTTGAGGAGAACGCCTTTCACGCCGGGATCACCCAAGCCTTTGTTGTTGCCCGCTCTCATTATGATCAGGAAATCAACTTGGAGGCAATGAGCCTTGGCTTCGCGCCTGGCTACGCAGACTCTAAGCTGGATGAGATTGAGAAGGCGGTGACTCCTATTGTGCGAAACCTGGCCAACAGGCTGAAAGACATAGTTCTCCCTCTGAGGAAGTAGTTAGTTGAATAAGTTTGATAAACATTTATCTGTAATATGTGGACAAGTGTTGGTACTTTGTGTTCGAGAACAGATTCGTGATTTCGTTTTGTAATTTTGTTTCGTTCATTTGAGCTTATTTTCTTCCCTTTTGCAATCGAGAAAAAAAGGTTTATGCGATCTGACCCTTCCGTTTGTTAAGACCATAGGACCCGAGGTGTATAAGTGGGAAATTTTGATTATGCTAGTGAGCAAAGTTGCCGTAGCCGTCGAGGCGTGGGCTTTTTGTGGTCTTACCTGGCATGCTCGTTTATCTACTCCCACAAACCTTGCCGCTAACCTTAACGCGAGTAAGAGGTCTGATGCAACGACTGTTTTGAAAAAAGGAGGCATTTATATCTTTATCCACCCCCGAGTGAGATCCGACCCCTTGTGGTCGCTGGGGCCGGATGTTACTAGAGACCAAAGCGAGGGTAGCAAACTTTCCCTTGTATTCGCACGTACCCCTTACTTAGGATTTTGGTGATCGTTCCATGACCGTGCGTTTGGTCTCATTGCTGGCCCGGCCTTACCCGAGCTCCCATGCGTGGTGGGGATTCGGTCAAGGGTCAGCTCATTTTGTGACTGTTGCCCCATCCGCGGTTTCCGCAACTAGAGGGGTTGAGGCGACGTCACTTGCCTCGACGGCTCGAGTGACATGCTTGATTAGCTCGCTAACGGGGATGTTTGAACGGAATCCAATCCTGTTGCTTTGTGACAGGGTCGACAAATCCCCTGGCTTGCCTTCCTTTGCCCCTTGACCTGCCTTCCAACAGATTCCCCCTCAATGGGGATTCTATGGGCTCGGCTAGAAGCAGGATTGAACTAGAAGGTTGTGATGACCCAATCCGCCTCAATGCGGGTTGGGCAAAGGCCGCTAAGGCTCATCTGTGTTTTCTCCCCTGGCTCTTGTTTGATGCGAGGTGGCCTTGGACCCTTCACGGGCCAGCCTTTAAACGTTGGTCTCTCAATCTCGGATCGAGCGGCTCGAGCCCACGAGCTCCTTGGGGTCTGATAGAGGTCGGCTGTGTTTCACGCATGACCCCTTCCTCGGTTTCCACAACCGGAGGGGCTGAGTTGATGACACTTGCCTCGACGGCTTGAGTGTCGCGCTCAATGAGCTCGCTAACGGGTATGTTCGTGTGGAATCTGGTTCCATCATTCGCTGATGGGGTCGGCAGAGCCCTCATGTGGCATTCCACTACTTCTTAACCCGCCGCCCGACAGATGCCCGAGCTGTTCAATAGGCTCAAGTGGCCCGTTGGCCTCTCCTCGATGGAGATTCTGTGGGTTTGGCTCGAGGTTAGAATAGAACGAGAAAGGTTGAGATGTCCCTGTCCGCTTCTGAGAGGGGTCAGGCAAGGCCGCTGGGGCTCATCTCGGTTTTTCTCCCCTGGCTCTGTTTGATGCGAGGCGGCCTCGAGCCCTTTGCCGACCGGCCTTTGAACCTCGGTCAGTTGTCGCTCATATTGAATGAGGTGAGTGCCGCTTTGTGGCACGACACGAAGCGTTGAGAAGCAGCGATTGCATATGCAACGTTTGGGTGTATGGGATTAATGTGTGATTTAATTGAAACGAAAGCAGGGGTCGGTAATCTTACCTTGGTGGCATGAGTGATGAGAAGCTCTTACCAGACATATCCGTGCAGGGTTCGGGTCTGACGTTTGCGATGGGGCCGGCGTGACCTGCACGAGCATTGCAATTTTTTGTTTCTGTGTCTCGGCGGCGATCATAGCCGTTCGAGTGATTTTAGGCGATCCGACAGCTTCTCCTTGAAGGACATTCTGTAGGAGGACCCCTCCAAACCCTTCTCGAGAAGGCAGATGCCAAAGCTTGGGGTGCGGGAAACTGTGAATTTGATTATACTGGTGAACAAAAACACCATAGCCACCGGGGCGTAGGGTCTAGCGGTTCGTCCAGTATTACTCAAAGTTTTACACCCACACACTGTGTCTCCGGTTTTAAACATAAGGAGGGGTCAGGCGAAGAGGATGTCTAAACAAGTAGACACTCTCGGCAGCCCCCGAGCGATGTTCGTGCCCCTGTCGTTGCTGGGGTCGGAGTCTCGGTAATGAAATTAACACGCAAAGTAAGTAAACAGAGGTGCTTATCTCTCAGTGGTCGTTCGTTCGTCATTTTACCTGAGCCGTCCGATCGACCTAGGAGGCCCGTTGGGCCCCCCTGGATGGGGGTTCCGTCGTTGGGTCGTTCCATGGTCCTGCCTAGGGAAGCGAAGAGTCATCGGCATGCGGGTGCGCCTTGATTCTTGCGCCCTTCGTGCGGTAGTGGTGGGCCATGCCCAGGCAACGTTCTGTTTGACCAGGCGATGTCTCGTCGATCAGAGCACGTCCCGTCGGTCCAGGCGCATCCCCTCGGATTCCCGTCAGCATCGATTTCCCATCTGCATTGAATAGGAGAAGGGAGATAGTCTTTCGTCCCAACCTTTCGCCTTTCCTTAACTGTTGTGCCTCTTCCTTAAATAGGGAGGGGGAGGGGAGTTCTCATCCCATTCCTTCGCCTATTCCTGAGCCGCTACCTCTCCTCCTTTCTCCTTTTCGCCGAGCGCGTACGCATGTCACGGCGATCCCTAAGTGAGAGAGGGTAGTGCGAGGGAGAGGAGAACTCATAGATCCGTTCATGAACCCAGAGTGCGATGTCGAGCTAGAGGTCATCCAACATAGATGAGATGGTGCTGGCTGCCTTTGCCGAGAAGGGGCCGCTTCTGCCGAAGGAGGAGGCGAACTGGAGGGCGCTGAGCGTCGTCGGTTTTGCCATCGTCCGCGAGTCCTTCCTCGGGATGGAGCCGTACGGGAAGCTCTTTCGGTGAAGCTTCTTTGGGCGAGTCTTGTTGGTGGGGAAGCCACCTAGGACTGCGTCGGTGGGCGGCTTCGCCCTTGCGGCCGCTCAGATCGGCCAGTTCATGAAGCTTGATGAGATGTCAGGGACATCCGTCAGCCATGGCGGAGTTTCTATGGCGGGAAGCGCCCCCCGTCCAGGTGCTGTTGTTAGGGTTGCAGTTGATCACAATGGCATAGTCCCTAGATGCCCCAGCGAAGGTGTCACGGTCACCGACGTGGTGCTCGATGTTGCAGACGATGGCACCCTCAGGGATCCCTCAGAGTGGTAGGACGTTGCCGATGGAGAGCGTGGCGCGGCGACCGTAGTAGTACTTAGAGTAGAAATGGTCAGAAACTATAATCGAATAAGTTGTGGGGCAGCCCCCCGAGTGAACAGTCTTTTGTATTTATGAAAACAGCAGTCCTTTTCGTGATGAAATCACTTTGTAAGCGATGAATTTGTGCGAAAAATGAATAAGTTTTTTATTTTTATTATGGCAAACAACTTTTCAGCTTTTCTCCCTCTTTTTGTAAAAGAGGTTTGGTGCCTTCCGACCCTTCCCATAGTTAAGGTCGCAAAAAACTCAGAGTGCGGGTGAGCCAACTCTGATCACGCTAGTGAGCAAGGAGGCCGTAGCCGCTGGGGCGTGGGTTTCCCGCAGTCCTACCAGTTATACTCAGATTTTGTTCCCAAATCCTAGCCCTTAGGACTTGCTATGAGAAAAGAGGAAAAACTCAGAGAATGTTTGCAAAGATAACACAGAGAGTGTTTGCAAGATAAACATACTTATATCAGCTCTTGAGTGAGGTCCGACCCCTTGCACTTTGCTAGGGTCGGATGTCACTAAAAGATCAGGGATTTTTTAAGACAAAAACTGATAAGAAAAAATATGCGTTTATTTAAGGGTAAAAACGACGTAGCTGCTCAATGTTCCAGGCGTTGGTGAAGACCTCGCCGTTGATGGTTCTCAACTGGTAGACACCTGGCCGGAGTACTTCTGCGACGACGTATGGCCCCTCCTCGGGCGGGGAGAGCTTGTGACGGTCCTTGTTGCTCTGCACGAGGCGAAGAACCAGGTGCCCGACGTTGAAGGCTTGGTCCCGCACCCGTGGGCTGTGGTACCGACGCAGCGCCTGCTGGTACTTGGCCGAACGGAGGAGGGCGATGTTGTGAGCTTCATCTAGCTGGTCCATGGCGTCATCATAGGATGCCTCAGCTCCCTGTTCGTCGTATGCTCTGATTCTTGGTGCTCCATAGTCGAGGTAAGTTGGGAGGACAACCTCAGAACTGTAGACCATGAAGAAAGGCGTGTGGGCGGTGGCCCGGCTAGGAGTTGTCCTTTGGCTCTAGAGCACTGCAGGGAGCTCAGCGACCCAGCGTGCGCCGAACTTGTTCAACCGGTTAAAGATCTTGGGCTTGAGGCCCTGTAGGAGCATGCCATTTGTGCGTCCTGTAGGAGCATGCAAGGACCGACTGCTTCCAGATACAGAGCACGCGCCGTCCCTTTCAGCACAGCAGCCCGGTCCACCACAAAATACTGTATATATATATATATATATATATATATATATATATATATATATATATATATATATATATATATACACACACGCGTGTAGGCATACATAGAGTTTGTTGATTTCGAGGGTCTGTTTGCTTAGCGACCAAAACTCGCCATTGTCACGTCTATCCTTCCATAAAGTGTGGCTGCGACGTAAAGTGTGGCGAGTAAAATTGAAACCACACTTATGACAAGGTTTGTCGTGAAAATGAATCTATGACATATGAAGCACGGTGCTAAAAAAGTTTAGTGTACCATAGATGTAGCAGCGAATCAAACAGCCACCGAAAAAACTTTGGTACGACTAACTTTTGGCATGGTAAACTTTGGTCTCCAACCAAACATGCCCTCTGGGGCTTTAGTGATAGCGTGATAGTGAGTGGTATTAAAATGTTTCCTTTTAATTGATGTGGCAGAGAAAAGGCTACGTTGTACAAGTAGGAATAGATGATGGGGCTTTGCTTGGCTATCCTGGAAGAACGAAGGACGCGGTTATATCCAGTGTGCTACTACTGCCTAGCTTAAGTGCTTAACCCTCACCAAGAAAGTTGTTCGTCTACAAGACCTCGTCCCCTCCGGTCCCCTCGACACCGGGTGGCTGCGGGCCCAGCACGTCGTTCCCGGCCCCGGCCCGTTTTGCATGCTCTGCCATCAACGTCGAGTTGCATACCGGATCGGAGAAAGACGCAATCAACAAAGCAACGTCTTTAATTGTTTGTGCCATACTGGGATATGGTTCTTGGATGCATGGGGTTCACATGTGCACATTCGTTGCAATGCGCCTTAATGGTTCTTGGATGCTGCAGGTGTGGATAATGCACCGAGCCCTCCGCCAAAACTTTATATCCTATCACATCGAATGTTTGCACACATGCATGAAGTATTAAATATAGACTAAAAAAATAATTAATTACACAGATTGTGACTAATTTGTGAGACGAATCTTTTATGCAAAATTAGGTCATGATTTGACAATAAAGTGCTACAGTAACACATGTTCTAATGATAGATTAATTAGGCTTAGTAAATTCGTCTCGCGGTTTACTGACGGATTCTGTAATTTGTTTTTTTTATTTGTATGCGAATACTCCATACGACACTCCATGTGACATTCGATATAACACCTCAAAACTTTACACACTGCATATGTAAAAAACAGCTGAGTTAATGAGAGGGAACGACGCGCTGCAGCACGACATATCGTGCGACACCATTTTCTATTCCTCACGATAAATCACGCTCCCCAAGCCACCACCGCTTGCTGGACCGGGTCAACGTTGCCCCCAAACAACCACGGTGGATGTTATTTTCCGCATCTTTTTCTTTTTTTTTTCTCCGACTCAGGTGCTCCCACCTCCCACGAATTTTTTCCCAAATAATATTATTTTAATAAATAATTGTAAATTTGGGTATTCATTTTACAATATTTGCAAAATTAGCATCCTATCAGACAGGACACCTGTCGGCTACTGAATTGATGACAGCCTACGTGGCACATCAAAACCGTAGTGCGGAGTCCCGTCGGCAACCGGTTAGCCACCGATCTGTAGCCGGATTGGACTCCCCACATTGTTCGCTGTGCAGCAACAGCCAGCTACGTTGTACAAGTAGGAGTAGATGATGGGGCTTTGCTGGGCTATCCTGGAAGAACGAAGGACGCAGTTTATATCCAGTGTGCTACTACTGCCTAGCTTAACTGCTTAACCGGTTGCACTGGTGTTCCTCGTCCCCTCCGGTCCCCGCCACACTGGGTGGCTGCGGGCCCAGCACGTCGTTCCCGGCCCCGGCCCATTTTGCATGCTCGGCCATCAACGTCGAGTTGCATACTGGCTCGGAGAAAGACGCAATCAACGAAGCAACGTCTTTAATTGTTTGTGCCATACAGGGATACGTAGCCTGTTCGCTTGTCGTATTTGGCTTATAAGCCATGATTTATCAGTCAACGAACAATATTTTTTTTCTCACACCAAATCAGCCAACAGTATTTTCAGCCATGGCTTATAAGCCAAACAAGCACAAATAAATTGGGCGATGGTTCTCGGATGCAAGGGTTTCACATGTGCACACCGATAGACCTGCCGGATTGGACCCCACACATTGTTCGCTGTGCAGCAACAGCCAACTGGCTAGCTGCGTTCACCCATTTAGCTACAATATTTTGGTTATTAGAATTCCTTTTTTATATTTCGCAAAAATATCTAAAGATCTAAAAAAATTATGAATTTCTAAGTAGATGCTAAGAAAAAATCAAATACAACCTATTTGGAGAATTACACGGTACGTGCGCAAACCCGGTCTCGAGATTCTGAAATCACCATGGACGCCCCACTGTCGACATGAACGTCACCTACCACTGAAAGTGGTAGCACCGTTAAATCATGAAATAAATCTAGAAAAATACGATCACCTGTGCCAAGTCGAGGACTTGAACCCGGGTGAACAGGTTCCACCACGGAGAACCCAACCAACTGATCTATGATCAGTTCGCAACCAACCCGATGGGCAGCCCTTGATCCAGCCACGAGGACTCTGACGCCACGGTAGATTGCCATCTACCCGAGCTGCCCTCCCGATCCTTTCGTTCAGCCAAGGACTTCGTCAGCTCCACTACTCCTGATCAAAGTGTTGTCTAGATGCGCTAGCATGGTTAGTTAGTCATGCCTATTTATTTAGCGTGACTGTAGTGATGAGTCGCACTACAGACATTTGGCGTGACTAAAACGCTAGTTATTAAAACTTTAGTTTGTCTCATGCTCTTTTTAAAATATTAGTTTTTATAGCAATAGTCATTATTCATTTGCAATGTTTTAAATCTGCCACTATATCATAAAATGAATATTAATACTTCCTCTGTCCCTGGAAGAATCAATTTCTATCCCAAAAGAAAGGAGGGAGGGGAAAGAGGGGGGAGATAAGGGACTACTTCAACAACTACGGACGAAAACAACCGAAAGATTAGAATACCGAAGGACAACGACGAAAAGAACAACTACGCAACGCAATAAATCAAATGGCTGATTCAGAGCAGGGGGACGCACCACCGTCGCCCAGCGATCAGGACGGCAGTGAGGTGCCTTGTCACCCCAGAAGCCGGGACCGATGACCACTAAGCAACGACTGCGAAGCGACACGGATGTACGATGGGGTAGATGGATCAAGAGGCGAGGAATGCGCCACAATCACCAACGGCGACGTCACAGCGGTGACAAGACCCTGCGCACAGCCCACGTCCCGACATGGCTAACCAGCATGAGATTAGGACGTGGTAGCGGCAACGTGGCCGCAGAGGCGAGACTGGCAACGAGGCCAGCACGCAGCAAGGTAGCGACGAAGCTAGGCGTGCACACAGGCGTCCACGAGTGTGCTGTGTACGTGCGCGGCTTGCGTGTGTGTTGCCGTAATTTTTAACATGCCTAAACCGAATTAATTTCAACAACTACGCATTTCATACACTAGTCCATACATCATTTTAACTCGTAGAAACAAAACATTTAGTAACTAAGTAACCCGTTGTTCAATATAATTCGCCAAAATGACATTTTGAAATATAAGTTAAATTTTAAAATCCGAGAAAATCGTTTCGGTACATCCTCTTAGGCCTAAATCTAGGTGTTAAACAAGATCGTAACACCAGGGGTGTTACAAAATTATTGTTAAGTTAGGAAATTTTCTTTTATTCCAAGAATTTTAATAAATCGTATTTGAGTAGGACTCATGTTTAGGTTCCGGGTATAAATATTAGACCCTGGTTATTGTACACAGACACGAACATTCAATCAATACAATCTTTTCGGCTTTCGCCATTGCATTAGAAGTAGAAGTACTGTAGATCTCAGCGAGTTTTTCAACAAACAGGGCTGCATTGACTGATTGACCTCCGACTTGCTTGTGAGTACCGTCACGACTTATATTGTGCTTGTAAAGCTGCATCAGCTGATTGATCTTTTACTAGTTATAATATAAGTTAGTTCTCGATCCAGTTAGTTCTCGATCCATATTATTGTTTGTAAGGCTGTATCAGCTGATTGACTTGCGAATTATAATATAGATTAAAGTTATCGATCTTGTGTTAAATAACATGTTATTTAATACAATATCACTAGTTATCGAATCTACTAGTTCTATATTGAAGCCAAGCAGATCTTCGGGCTCATTCCATTCAGATCATCTGACTTGCTGTGTGTTGAGCACATCGCCATATTTTTATATCAAACACTCGCCAAACGCCAAAACACCAAACGCCGATTCATCTGCCAAGCGCCAAAACGTTTTGGAGCACACTAATCTTTCAGGCAGAGGACACAGACGGGAGGTCCCGGAGCGTCTGAATACGGGTCCACAGGCAGAAAGCCCCCACACATTCCGGCTTTAAAGAGAAGCACTAGTACATTTGCACTGACACTACCTATTTTCTTCACTTTTTTTTGCACATACCTATTTTTTCACTGACGGTAAACAAAAGAGGACGCCTGGTTGTTCAGCTGTTGTACATTGTTTTATGGGTACCCTTGTTTTATTGCCCAGAACTTGCGATGTCTTGCCAGGCAGGCTCAGCACGTAATTCATCTGCAACGCCAAAACGTTGTTGTGATGATGTCTAGACGTATGAGACGGTGCACATTAATCTTTCCGGCAGAGGGCACACACGGGAGGCCCCGGGGCGTCTGAATGAGCAAATAAACGTCGTGCCGCTCAATGTTTATAGATAATGAAGGGTTTCCAACTTCAAACATCTTTTAAAGGAAATATATTAGGCTACGATTACTCCAAAGAGATAGCATATATATGTCCCAACAATAAAATTTGAAGCCAAGACATTTAATAACTTTGATGTACCTAAATGAAGGAAGAAATTCAAAATCTCCTAATTGCTGCTTGACTAATCTTGCCTTCACGGTTTGTTTCGTAATGTTGACACAAGCCAAATCCATCATAGGGGAAGAGAAACAACTTCATCTGTTGCTTGAAACTCTGACCACCAAAGCAAGACTACTGATATAAGCATATCATCACTTCCACCTAAAACAGGCAGTAAGAATATGTTGGATATCAATCGCTACTGAAGACTTTGAATTTGGAAGCCATAGTACATGGACAAATAGGACTGCCACCAGCGTGATCGGCTGGGGCTGGCTGGTTGGCTGGGCTGGCCAGCCCCCTCACAAAACACTGTTTATCTGAACCAGCCAGCAGTACTTCTCTCTCACATAAACGAACCCGCAACGATACGAACCAGCCAACCGAACAGGCTATTGCTTTGAACAGGTCAAAGTTTTCGCCTAGAAACTAGTGGTGAGGTACAGCGGGACACAGTGACGACGTCTCCATGGAAGATGTTGGCACCAAAAGGTGTTGTCACTGTCGAGGCTGGCACAAAGACCAGCATGGCTTTTGCCGGTACACACTAACCTAATGTCTTTTCTCCATAACAATCGTATATTATTACAACTTGTTATGTATGAAACCTGTAAGGATTACAACTTGTCATTAACTAACCATTTTATATAAGCACATGTGCTACTTTCAAGCAGGTGGTGAGCAATCAGATTTTCTTTTTTCATCTTTCATCCTTCCGTTCTTACAACGATGCTAAACCGTAGAAAAGCCGTACCGGATCGCCCGACTATTCGCGAATCAATGCCCTCAGCTGCGTACCCCGAAAACACATGCCCCGCTTGTACCCAAGGCACAAGCAGGACTAACCCATCACCCTCCTGTCCTGGGTGTCCAGGTCCCTGTCTAAACTGGGACTCCAAGCCCCGCCCCTGAGTTCCGGACTCAGTGCGGTGCAAGGACCTCCTAACCCAAAAAAACCACCCTGACAGTCGGTCCGGAAAGAGCCGGATCCACGACAAGAGAGCAACGAGTCTTCCAAACGCCTATACCCAGGTATGTGCTCGGGATAATAAGACTGTGACTTGCTTAGAGCCTTATGCAACGACCGGTCCTTAA
Source organism: Miscanthus lutarioriparius (assembly GCA_904845875.1). Classification (NCBI taxonomy): domain Eukaryota; kingdom Viridiplantae; phylum Streptophyta; class Magnoliopsida; order Poales; family Poaceae; genus Miscanthus; species Miscanthus lutarioriparius. The sequence continues at coordinate 17,337,720 of CAJGYO010000009.1, read as the reverse complement.
CCGACACAAACAGGGAAAGCAGTGTAACCAAGTTATGCCCCGCGTCCACGGCAACACAACTTCTTACACCCATCAATACCCAAACCATATCCCTGCTCGGTTACTATTTTTCCTTTCCACCATTTATATTTTCCAAGTGATAATAATACAGTAATATATTTCCTATCTCTTGCGAGTGACAGGCAATCACTCGACTTCTATCGGAGTCCTGTAGCATAGCATTCTATACGATCCTATAATACTAGTAAGACTCATAGGATAAAGATATATATATATATATGCAACTGGGTTTCAATCAACTCCTTAAAACTTAATGCACAAATATAATTTAAACTGCAGAAAAGTAGGGGTTATGCACCGGGGCTTGCCTAGGTAAGATTTAATCAGAAGTTAGCTTTCCATCATGGCGACACAATCTCCAAAAACACCATTTCTCTAGCAACTCCCGATGACTCCGCGATCCATCGACGTTCCTATTATGATATGCAATGCGATGCAATGCAAAGACATAATTAATCGACTACAACTGTGACTCGTAAAATACGATTTACACCTCTCACGTTAACGAGCTAATTCTAACGACGACCGCACTTAGGCTACATAACCATGTTGTTGAATAAGACGTTATTTCCCAACAATTATTTTAGTTATATAAACCCAAGTTGTTTCTTTATTCTATTCTATCAATTTAATCTTTATTCGCAATAGGACATCATTATCTATTTAGCAAACTAATTATTCCAGAGCTACAAAAATTACAGTGAGTACCTAATATTGCTAGGAGCCTACTGTAAAAATTTCATATCCAACACTATTACCAATTTATCACAACAATTCCTATAAGTTTATATTTTTACAATATCAAGTACCTTAAATTAATTATATAGCTTCCAAGAATATTATCAAACTACGTGAACAAAATATACTAACAAGTAGATCATGATTTTAAGAGACTAACAAAATTAGTTTTACCATTTTTGACACCTACATAATTTTATTTTGAATTTATAAATTTACTTTATAAGCTAAATTAGAATTCACTTGATAAATCAAAAAGGCTGGAGGCAACGACCTCGGCCCAACGGCCCAGCACAGCCTGGACCATCGGCCAAGGCAGCCCAGCCGAACGGGCGCACGGCGGCCCGGTGAAAGGTCCTAATGGCTAGAGGGAGGTGAATAGCCTAATAAAAATTTCTACAACAACACTTAACAAAAATGGTTAGACAAATATGAGGTGAAGCGAGAGTTGCGCTAGCCTACTCAAAATACAAACCACCTACCATAATTCTAGTTTAGATAGTATCTATTCACACAAAAGCTATGAGACTACCCTATGTTAGTGTGCTCTCAAAGGCTAACTAAAGAGCCACACCAACCAAGAAAGCAAGCTCTCACAACTAGCTACACTAAAGAGCTTGACAACTAGTTTGCGGTAATATAAAGCAAGTGATCAAGAAAGTTATACCACCGTGTAGATGAAGGAACCAATCAATCACAAGAGAGAATAACAATGAAGACCAATCACCTCGGAATCACAGGATGAACACAATGATTTTTTACCAAGGTTCACTTTCTTGCCGGCAAGCTACTCCTCATTGTGGCGATTCACTCACTTGAAGGTTTACGTGCTAATTGGCTTCACACGCCAAACCCTCAATAGGGTGCCACACAACCAACACAAGATGAGGATCACACAAGCCACGAGCAATCCACTAGAGTACCTTTTGGCTCTACGCCGGGGAAAGGTCAAGAACCCCTCACAATCACCTCGATCGGAGCCGGAGAAAATCACCACCCTCTGCTCGACGATCCTCGCTACTCCAAGCCGTCTAGGTGGTGGCAACCACCAAGAGTAACAAGCGAAACCCGCAGCGAAACACGAACACCAAGTGCCTCTAGATGTAAATACTCAAGCAATGCACTTGGATTCTCTCCCAATCTCACAAAGATGATGAATCAATGATGGAGATGAGTGGGAGGGCATTGGCTAAGCTCACAAGGTTGCTATGTGAATGTAAATGGCCAAGAGAGTGAGCTTGAACCGGCCATGAGGCTTAAATGGAAGCCTCCATGGAATAGAGCCGTTGTACCCCTTCACTGGGCACAGCCCGGGATGACCGGACGCTCCGGTCGGATCGACCGGACGCTGGCCCTCAGCGTCCGATCACATGATACTCGCCACGTGTCCCCTGCTTCAAATGCTGTTCGTCAGATTTCAACGGTCGTCTGTTGACCGGACACTGCGCACAAACTGACCGGACGCTCAACCTCCAGCGTCCGGTCGTTTCCAGTAAGGTTCCAGAAACGATATTTCACGACCGAACGAGTCCGGTCATGCCCGACCGGACTCACCCAGCGTCCGATCACTCAACTTCTCCTCTGTGCGCCTCACGTCAGCGTACGTCAGCACTGACCGGACGCACCCTGCCCGCGTCCGGTCGCAGAGCGACCCAACGTCCGGTCGTTTGACCGACGCCAGTGTCTTCGCTGTTACATCTGACCAGACGCGCCGGTCCAACCGAGACCAGCGTCCGGTCACTCTCAGTGACCTCCGTCTTTTCTGTCTAGGGCGCCGGTGGCACCGTCGGACTGTTCGCACCGGTGGAGTTTCTTACCCTTACACCTAAACTTCATCACTCTTGATCAAAATGTGCCAACCACCCAGTGTATCACCTTGTGCACATGTGTTAGCAAATTTCCACAAATATTTTCAAGGGTGTTAGCATTCCACTAGATCCTAAATGCATATGCAATGAGTTAGAGCATCTAGTGGCACTTTGATAACCGCATTCCGGTATGAGTTTCACCCCTCTTAATAGTACGGCTATCAAACCTAAATGTGATCACACTCTCTAAGTGTCTTGATCACCAAAACAAAATAGCTCCTACAAAATATACCTTTGCCTTGAGCTTTTTGTTTTTCTCTTTCTTCTTTCCAAGTCAAAGCACTTGATCATCACCATGCCATCATCATCATCATGCTATGATCTTCATTTACTTCACCACTTGGAGTGTGCTACCTATCTCATGATCACTTGATAAACTAGGTTAGCACTTAGGGTTTCATCAATTCACCAAAACCAAACTAGATCTTTCAATCTACCCCTTTTTGGTAATTGATGACAACCGTCATACAAAGATATGAATTAAAATTCAATTGAATCCATGTTGCTTGTCCAAGCATATTTACCATGTGTAAAAGGTTATGGACAAGTTTCATGAACTCTATATGGTAGCAATTGCTCCCCCTACATATGTGCTAAGAGTTTGAATTGTAGCTTGCACATATGCTTAGATAGGAAATATAGGAGACAATGTCTACCAAGTGATGCTAAGGTATAAAAGATGGACCTTTGAAGCGTGATACCAATCGGAGTGCACCATTATACCATCCTTAGCACCATGGTTAGCTAGATACTACTTGAAAAATACTTCGGAGGGATAGCTAGATACCACTTGTAAAAACTTTGTAAAAGATACTACTTGAAAATCTATTTGGAATAGATATCACTTGATAATACTTGGAAATGATACCACTTGGGAATAAACCTATGCATGCTAGATTTTCATTTCATCATTCAAGTTTACAACTATCATTCCTCACACAAGCATGGATATTTAAACTAAAACTTGTGTTATGCAAACAAACATATGAAATGCACATTCAAATGCATCATACAAGTTTATGAGCTTGCTCCCCCTACTTGTGTGCTAAAAATTTTAATTGATTCCTTTCCTTTGTCATATCTCTCCCCCTATGTCAAGTTCTCCCCCTTTGTTGTCTTTTCACTATCTTAGTGCACTAATATCTTTGTTTTTCTCCCCATGCACTAATATCTTTGTTTCTCTCCCCCTTTGTCATCAATGACCACAAAGGTTCAAAAAATAGATAGGTTGAGATTATCAATGTCAATCAATGGGGTAAAGATTATTTTCCCAAATTTGGTCCAATCTAGATCATTTGCCAAAGATATTTAACTCGGTTTGATCCAAGGACAAGCTTCTTCACACCTCCTAATAAGGGTTATCTTGTATCATGTTGAGTTAAACATTTACAGCTTATTTTCTAGATTAAACACTAGGTTTATAAGCCCACAAGCATGTCATATGCTATCACTAGATCAAGTCAAGCATAGAACAATAGTGATACCATATAAACATCAAATTTATTTGATTTTCATGAATGAGCCTAATAAAATGGAGAGATGACTAGATGCACTAAACATGTCCTTAGCAAAGATGTATGCCATGCCAATCAACTTTTACCTTGGATTGCCTGAAGGAGAGGCATGTCATATAAGTGGGGGTGCATCAACATATATTTGAGAAATCCAATATGTTCAACTCATTCATAAGCTTGCCAAACCTTTTCTCATCCAATGGCTTGGTGAATATATCGGCAAGTTGATCTTCGGTGCCTACACTCTCAATGCAAATGTCCCCTTTTTGTTGGTGATCTCTTATGAAATAGTGGCGGACATCAATGTGCTTTGTTCTTGCATGTTGAACTGGATTGTTTGTCAACTTGATTGAACTCTCATTGTCACATAGCAATGGCACTTTCTTGAACTTGATTCCAAAGTCATTCAAGGTGGCCTTCATCCAAAGAATTTGTGCACAACAACTACCGGCGAATATGTATTCGGCTTTGGCGGTTGATAATGCAACACTATTTTGCTTCTTTGATGACCATGAAACAAGTGATTTCCCAACAATTGATATGTGCCTAAGGTGCTCTTCCTTTCAACCTTGCATCCCGCATAATCCGAGTCAGAGTAACCAACTAGCTCAAACTTTGCTCCTTTGGGATAACACAAACCAACATTTGGTGTATGCTTCAAGTATCTCAATATTCTCTTTGTAGCCTTCAAATGACTTTCTCTTGGCGAGGCTTTAAATCTTGCACACATGCATACACTAAACATGACATCCAATCTTGATGCGGTCACATAGAGTAGGCTTCCAATCATAGACCGATACAACTTTTGATCAACCATATTTCCACTTGCATCACTATCCAAGTTGTCATTGGTTCCCATTGGTGTGCTAATGACTTTGCTATCACTCATGCCAAACTTCCTGATCATGTCCTTGATATACTTGCCTTGGCTCACAAAAGTACCATTCTTCAATTGCTTGATTTAAAGACCAAGGAAGTAACTCAACTCTCCAATCATGGACATCTCAAACTCATTAGCCATCATCTTTCTAAATTCATCACAAAAGTCTTGATTGGTTGATCCAAATATGATGTCATCTACATAGATTTGCAACACAAATAAATCTTTTCCAATCTTCTTGATGAAAAGAGTGGTGTCAACCTTGCCCATTGTGAACCCCTTAGAGAGTAGGAAGTCCCTCAATCTCTCATACCATGCTCTAGGTGCTTGCTTCAAGCCATACAATGCTTTCTTCAACTTGTACACATGGTTGGGCTTCTTGTCATCTTCAAAACCGGGAGGTTGCTCAACATATACTTCTTCATTGATGTAGCCTTTGAGAAATGCACTCTTAACATCCATTTGATAGAGCTTGATGTTGTGGGCACAAGTATAGGCTACCAAGATTCTAATTGCTTCCAATCTAGCAACCGGGGCATATGTTTCTCCAAAGTCAAGACCTTCAATTTGTGTATAGCCTTGTGCTACCAATCTTGCTTTGTTCCTTACTACTATCCCATCTTGATCTTGCTTGTTTCTAAAGACCCATTTGGTTCTAATTACACTGTGTCCCTTTGGTCTCTCTACTAATTCCCATACTTGATTTCTTGTGAAGTTATTCAATTCTTCATGCATAGCATTCACCCAATAAACATCCTTCAATGCTTCATCTATCTTCTTTGGTTCAATGGATGACACAAATGAGAAATGCTCATAAAATGATGTCAATCTTGATCTAGTTTGTACACCTCTTGAAATATCACCAATAATAGTGTCCAATGGATGATCCCTTGCACTATTGGTTGGTTGGAGGATAGGAACTTGATTGCTTGCACTTGCTTGATCATTGAGTTGAGATAATGTACTAGCCACTTGATCTTGTTCATTGTCATGAGAGCCACTTGCACTAGCTTGATTTGTATCATCTTGCACATTTGAGTTGGAGAGCACTTGCACTTGATCATCTTCATCATCATTCACTTGCCTAGGCCTCAATTCACCAATATCCATATTTTTCATGGCATTTGAAAGTTGAATGCCTTTAACATCTTCCAAGTTCTCATTCTCTACTTGTGAACCCTTGGTTTCATCAAATTCAACATCATGAACTTCCTCAAGAGTACCACTATCCAAATTCCAAACTGTATATGCTTTGCTTGTAGTGGAATAACCAAGTAGGAATCCTTCATCACATTTCTTGTCAAATTTGCCCAATCTAGTGCCTTTCTTCAAAATATAGCATTTGCAACCAAAGACCCAAAAATATGCAATGTTGGGCTTTCTACCATTCAAGAGCTCATATGGTATCTTTTCTTTCAATGGGTGACAATAGAGGCGGTTGCTACAATAGCAAGCCATGTTGATAGCTTCGGCCCAAAAAGATTGACTCACATTATACTCACTAAGCATAGACCTTGCCATATCAATAAGTGTTCTATTCTTCCTCCCAACAAGGTCATTTGATTATGGAGTGTACTTGGCCGAGAATTGATGTCTAATTCCAAATTCATCACACAACTCATCAATTCTAGTGTTCTTGAACTCACTACCATTGCCACTTCTAACTCTCTTGATGGTTGTTTCAAACTCATTGTGAATGCCCTTGATAAATGATTTGAATATTGCAAACACATCACTTTCGTCCACTAGAAAGAATACCCATGTGTATCTAGTGTAATCATCCATTATTAAAAAGCCATATTTATTACCATCAATGCTAGTATATTGTGTTGTCCCAAACAAATCCATGTGCAATAACTCAAATGCTTTACTAGTGCTCATCATGCTTTTCTTAGGATGGGTGTTTCCAACTTGTTTGCCGGCTTAACAAGAGCTACAAAGCTTATCCTTTTCAAACACAACATCTTTCAAGCCTCTAACCAAGTCATGCTTAACCAATCTATTCAATTGTTTCATTCCAACATGACCAATCCTTCTATGCCATAACCAACCCATGCTAGACTTAGTGAACAAGCATGTAGATAGTCTAGCTTCAGTAGCATTGAAATCAACCAGGTATAGATTCTCATATCTAAAGCCTTTGAAGACCAAGTTAGAGCCATCTACACTTATGATCTCTACATCATCTACCCCAAATATGCATTTGAATCCAAGATCACACAATTGAGCCACGGATAGCAAATTAAAGTTCAAGCTCTCTACTAGCAACACATTGGATATGCTCATGTCATTGGATATTGCAATCTTACCAAGCTCTTTGACCTTGCCTTTGCCATTGTCACCAAATGTGATACTATCATAACCATCATTGCCATTGGTGTTGATTGAGTTGAACATTCTTACATCACTGATCATGTGTTGAGTGCACCCACTATCAAGAACCTAATGCCTTCCTCTGGCTTTGTAATTGACCTACAAAAGAAGATCAATTCTTTTTAGGTACCCAAACTTGCTTGGGTCCTTGAAGGTTAGTCACTAAGCTCTTTGGTACCCAAATGGCTTTCTTCTTTGAGCCCATCCATGGTTTACCAATGAACTTAGCCTTCACACCATTTGTACCCTTAGTAAGCATATAGCATGAATCAAGCTTAAGGGAGGATACATTAGCATTTTTGCTCTTGTTGGTGCATTCATGCTCTTTATGACCCACTTGCTTGCAACTAATGTAAAACCAACCATTGTTCTTCACAAAACTAGTCTTGTGAGGAGCAAAGGCCGTCTTGCCTTTCTTGGGGGTATAGCCCAATCCCTCTTTGTAGAGAGAAGCTCTTTGGCTACCCAAGCACATAAGCAAGCAGTCCTCACCACCATAGGCCTTAGCCAAAGTGTGAGTGAGCTTGTTAACCTCCTTCTTGAGATTCTCATTCTCAACCACTAGTGAGGCATCACAAGTGAGACCATCACCACTAGATGAGGTGGAAGTGGAAGTACTACAAGAAGGGTTAGTAGAAGGAACAATGAAAGGCAAAGATAGTGATTCATCAATTATATCACAAGTTAAACCTATATCACAAGTATCAACATGCTTCTTTTTATTTTGCTCATCAAGCAAAGAGGAATGAGCCTTTTCAAGCTTTTTGTGAGCTTTGCCAAGCTTCTCATTGGCTTCCTCTAGCCTCTGATGAGATGCATTGAGCTCATCAAAGGCTTGCTTAAGGGCTTTTAGTTCCTTACGCAAGCTTTTGCATTCCCTTCTCTTGATGTCAAAGTGTTCTCTAGCATCTTCTAGCATGTCAATTAATTCATCCTTAGTAGGTTCATCATCATCACTATCACTATCATTTTCATTTTTATTTTCATTATCATCATCGTGTTCTTCATCACTTTCATCATCACAAGTTTGTACCTTAGTGGCCTTAGCCATGAAGCATGATGAAGAGTCGAAGAGAGAAGGCTTTTCATTGATGGCAATGCTTGCTAGAACCTTCTTCTTGGTGGTCTTGTGATCATCACTATCATCATCATCATCACTTGAGGAAGCATCATTGTCCCAAGTGACCACATATGAACCACCCTTCTTCTTCTTGAAGGCCATCTTGTCCTTCTTCTCTTTCTTTTCCTTCTTGTCCTTCTTCTTGTTCTTCTTGTTGTCATCATCATTGTCGCTATTTTATGGACATTGAGCAACAAGATGATCTTTGCTTCCACACTTGAAATATCTTCTTGACTCTTCCTTGTTCTTGGATGAAGACTTCTTTCTTCTAGAACGATAGTCCTTCTTCACCATGAACTTGCCAAATCTCTTGACAAAGAGAGCCATCTTCTCATCATCATCATCATCCCATGAATCATCTTCTTCACTTGATGTTTCTTGCTTGGCTTTTCCCTTGGATGATGTGGCCTTGAATGCCACGCTCTTCTTCTTATCATCCTTCTTCTCATCTTTCTTCTCCCTCTTTTCTTCCTTTTCATCATCATCTGTATATGTATCATCGGTCATTATATTTCCCAACACTTGGTTTGGTGTCATGGTGTCCAAACCACTCCTCACTAGAATAGTGACCAATGTACCAAATCTTGAACGCAAACATCTCAAGAACTTGTGGGAGAAGTCCTTGTCCTTCGCCTCTTCTCCAAGTGCTTTGAGATCATTGACAAGCACTTGAAGCCTATGGAACATCCCCAGCACACTCTCATCCTCCTTCACCTTGAAGCTTGCAAACTTCTCTTTGAGAATGTATGCATTTGCACCTTTCACGGCTTGAGTGCCCTCAAATGATTCTTCCAACATCTTCCAAGCCTCATGAGCCATCTCAATATTCTTGATTTGCTCAAATGTTCTCTCATCAATTGCATCATGAATGACACTTAGAGCAATGCCATTGTTTTGGAGAAGCACTTCTTTGGCCGCGGTGGGATTCTTCGGATCTTCAATCTCAATTTTGGTTTCTACCACCTTCCACACCTTTCTATTGATTGACTTGATATGTGTGGTCATCTTTGACTTCCAATAAGGATAATTTGTGCCATCAAATTGGGGTGGCTTCTTTGTGTTGTTGATTTGAGCCATTTTTACACCGAAGTTTGTTAAGCCTCAAATCACGGTGACCTCGGCTCTGATACCACTTGAAAGGTCCTAATGCCTAGAGGGGGGGGGGTGAATAGCCTAATAAAAATTTCTACAACAACACTTAACAAAAATGGTTAGACAAATATGAGGCGAAGCGAGAGATGCGCTAGCCTACTCAAAATGCAAGCCACCTACCACAATTCTAGTTTAGATAGTATCTATTCATACAAAAGCTATGAGACTACCCTATGTTAGTGTGCTCTCAAAGGCTAACTAAAGAGCCACACCAACCAAGCAAGCAAGCTCTCACAACTAGCTACACTAAAGAGCTTGACAACTAGTTTGTGGTAATGTAAAGCAAGTGATCAAGAAAGTTATACCGCCGTGTAGATGAAGGAACCAATCAATCACAAGAGTGAATAACAATGAAGACCAATCACCTCGGAATCAAAGGATGAACACAATGATTTTTTACCGAGGTTCACTTGCTTGCCGGCAAGCTACTCCTCGCTGTGGCGATTCACTCACTTGGAGGTTCATGCGCTAATTGGCTTCACACACCAAACCCTCAATAGGGTGCCGCACAACCAACACAAGATGAGGATCACACAAGCCACGAGCAATCCACTAGAGTACCTTTTGGCTCTCCGCCGGGGAAAGGTCAAGAACCCCTCACAATCACCACGACCGAAGCCGGAGACAATCACCACCCTCCGCTCGATGATCCTCGCTGCTCCAAGCCATCTAGGTGGCGGCAACCACCAAGAGTAACAAGCGAAACCCGCAGCGAAACACGAACACCAAGTGCCTCTAGATGCAAACACTCAAGGAATGCACTTGGATTCTCTCCCGATCTCACAAAGATGATGAATCAATGATGGAGATGAGTGGGAGGGCTTTGGCTAAGCTCACAAGGTCGCTATGTCAATGCAAATGGCCAAGAGAGTGAGCTTGAACCGGCCATGAGGCTTAAATAGAAGCCCCCCACAGAATAGAGCCGATGTACACCTTGACTGGGCACAGCGTGGGGTGACCGGACGCTCCGGTCGGATCGACCGGACGCTGGCCCTCAGCGTCCGGTCACATGATACTCGCCACGTGTCCCCTGCTTCAAATGCTGTTCGTCAGATTTCAACGGTCATCTATTGACCGGACACTGTGCACAAACTGACTAGACGCTCAGCCTCCAGCGTCCGGTCGTTTCTAGTAAGGTTCCAGAAACGATATTTCATGACCGGAGTCCAGTCATGCCCGACCGGACTCACCCAGCGTCCGGTCACTCAACGTCTCCTCTGTGCGCCTCACGTCAGCGTACATCAGCACTGACCGGATGCACCCTGCCCGCGTCCGGTCGCAGAGCGACCCAGCGTCCGGTTGTTTGACCGACGCCAGCGTCTTCGCTGTTACATCTGACCGGACGCGCCGGTCCAACCGAGACCAGCGTCCGGTCACTCTTAGTGACCTCCGTCTTTTCTGTCTAGGGCGCCGGTGGCACCGTCGGACTGTTCGCACCGGTGGAGTTTCTTACCCTTGCACCGAAACTTCACCACCCTTAATCAAATGTGCCAACCACCCAGTGTATCACCTTGTGCACATGTGTTAGCAAATTTTCACAAACATTTTCAAGGGTGTTAGCATTCCACTAGATCCTAAATGCATATGCAATGAGTTAGAGCATCTAGTGGCACTTTGATAACCGCATTCCAATATGAGTTTCACCCCTCTTAATAGTACGGCTATCAAACCTAAATGTGATCACACTCTCTAAGTGTCTTGATCACCAAAACAAAATAGCTCCTACAAATTATACCTTTGCCTTGAGCTTTTTGTTTTTCTCTTTCTTCTTTCCAAGTCAAAGCACTTGATCATCACCGTGCCATCATCATCATCATGCTATGATCTTCATTTACTTCACCACTTGGAGTGTGCTACCTATCTCATGATCACTTGATAAACTAGGTTAGCACTTAGGGTTTCATCAATTCACCAAAACCAAACTAGAGCTTTCAATCTCCCCCTTTTTGGTAATTGATGACAACCCTCATAGAAAGATATGAATTAAAATTCAATTGAATCCATGTTGCTTGTCTAAGCATATTTACCATGTGTAAAATGATATGGACAAGTTTCATGAACTCTATATGGTAGCAATTGCTCCCCCTACATATGTGCTAAGAGTTTGAATTATAGCTTGCACATATGCTTAGATAGGAAATATAGGAGACAATGTCTACCAAGTGATGCTAAGGTATAAAAGATGGACCTTTGAAGCGTGATACCAATCAGAGTGCACCATTATACCATCCTTAGCACCATGGTTAGCTAGATACTACTTGAAAAATACTTCGGAGGGTTAGCTAGATACCACTTGTAAAAACTTTGTAAAAGATACTACTTGAAAATCTATTTGGAATAGATATCACTTGATAATACTTGGAAATAATACCACTTGGGAATAAACCTATGCATGCTAGATTTTCATTTCATCATTCAAGTTTACAACTATCATTCATCACACAAGCATGGATATTTAAACTAAAACTTGTGTTATGCAAACAAACATATGAAATGCACATTCAAATGCATCATACAAGTTTATGAGCTTGCTCCCCCTACTTGTGTGCTCAAAATTTTAATTGATTCCTTTCCTTTGTCATATCTCTCCTCCTATGTCAAGTTCTCCTCCTTTGTTGTCTTTTCACTATCTTAGTGCACTAATATCTTTGTTTTTCTCTCCATGCACTAATATCTTTGTTTCTCTCCCCCTTTGTCATCAATGACCACAAAGGTTCAAAAAATAGATAGGTTGAGATTATCAATGTCAATCAATGGGGTAAAGATTATTTTCCCAAATTTGGTCCAATCTAGATCATTTGCCAAAGATATTTAACTCAGTTTGATCTAAGGACAAGCTTCTTCACACCTTCTAATAAGGGTTATCTTGTACCATGTTGAGTTAAACATTTAGAGCTCAATTTCTAGATTAAACACTAGGTTTACAAGCCCACAAGCATGTCATATGCTATCACTAGATCAAGTCAAGCATAGAAGCAATAGTGATACCATATAAACATCAAATTTATTTGATTTTTATCAATTCACCAAAACCAAACTAGAGCTTTCACCCGGGGCGCGGGCGGCACAATCCGGCCCAGCACGCGGACGGTGGCCACCGGCCGTCCTAGCAGCGCGGTAAGGCGCGGCGGCCAAGGCGGGCGCGAGCGATGACAGGCCGGCCCATTGCGACACGGCCCACAGGTGCGTGCGCGGCCCAGGCGGTAGCGGACCAAGGCCGACGTGAGCGGCCCAGTGCGGTGGCGACAGGCCGATAGCTGGCGCGGTCGGCCAGGTGCGCAAGCCGCAGCCCAACAGGCCGTGCAGGTATTCCTAATGTATTCCAGGATTTATTTTCCTACAATAAAACGGCCCTATATTGGGTGTGACGTAGGGATGACGTCAACAAGCTAGAAAGAGCAAAGGCACGCACAGCCAGCTGCTAGCTTGCTCTGCTTGCTTGCATGAGCATGGTGTCACGCCTCTCATGGTGCGTCTGCGCGTGCATGCGAGGAGGAGGCGCTGGGGTGATGGAGGGATGTGGGTGCCCACCTTATGCTGAACTATGCGGGAGAAGAGATGGAGGTGGCGCGGTGGTGGTCGCCGGCGAACAGAGCATGCTGGTGTGCTGCTCGCGGCGCTGCTGCTGGCTCGGCGTAGAAGGGACGCGAGGGTGCGGATGAGCCGGCTGACCTCGCCGAGCCCGCGCTGGAGGTCGCCCGGAGCCGCGAGGTGCGCATGCGCTTGCGAGGAGACCAGGCCACGGACAGCGACGGACGGCATGGATGCGGCACAAGGCCACGCAGTGGGGCTGCGGCTCGGGCGCGCGACGGAGGAGGACCGGCATCAGCGAGTAGACCTAGAGTAGGGCAATTGCGGCGTGCGGCAGCAGCACGGGACCGTGGGGTTCCCATGCATTTGCGTATGCGGTGGCCGGCGACGGGAGCGTGGCCACAGCGGCGCTGCGGGCGGGAGGAAAACAACGAGAGAGCGAGGAGGACGAGCAGAGCTGGGGCTCATTCACCACGGCAGCAGAAAAATAGAGGAAGGGGAAGCAGAGCGATGGTGCGGTGTGAGGCAGCGGGGAAAAGTGAGGTGCGCATGGGGCTCGGCACGGCCAGCAGAGGGAGCGAAACGTGGCCGCGCCGGCGCACAGGGCGCGCATACGCGAAGGCTGTGGACGCTGCCGCGACGGGTACTCGGCTCGGCCGAGGCAGGCAAGGCGAGCAAAGTCAGATAACAAAGGCAGACACGACAAGCAATGGAGACAAGGAAGGCAGGCAACAGAGGCAAGGGAACAAAGCGAGCAACGACTCGGCAGTAGCAAGGACGCGAGCGGGGCCGACGAGGAAGTAAGCGCACGTGGGCGGCCGGCAAGGCGCACGCTGGGGCAGTACCAGCGAGGGCAGTGGCCCAGTGCCAGCACAGAAACGCACTTGGCCGGCGCAGGATAGCAGTGCATGGACGAGACGATTCAGTCTTGGCGGGACGTGAAGACAGACCATGGCGCTGCGAAACTCGTGGCCTGGGAGATCGTGCACGCGAGCAATGGCATCGGGCGGCCGACAGTGTCGCAGCGGTGCAGGGACCAGGACGCGACGCGAGACGGCAGGAGCACAGCGCAGAACGAGGCAGTGGCAGCGGTCGGGCTGGCCGGAACGACATCGTGCATGCTTTTAAAAGTGAACCGAAAACAACTTACTAATGCGACGAAGGCGCAAGTACACACTTTGATGCGACAAATCGTAACAAACACGAAACTAAGATTTAGAAAATTTTGTTAGAATTCATACCCCGAAAAATAGCATTTTATTTACTAAGCTTGCACTTCAAACTTTTATCTAAATATGAATTACCAGCTACATTTTATTTTGTTTATAAAAAATGTTTTTCACACTTAATTCCATAGAACCAACTATTCGACATTTACTTTACTTGTTAGAATCGTTATCGGATATTTCTAAATATCTTTACGCACGGAGTAATTCAACTTGGCGTTGATTCGAGTCCACAAAACCGAGTCACACATGATTCGCTTATCGCTTAAAGTACGTTTTAAATTAAAAACCCGAGAAACTCGTTTCAGAAATTTTTTTTAGGCCTAAATCGTGATGCTAACCGAGCTGTAACACCAGAGGTGTTACGAGACGTTTACACGAGAATAAAGGTAACTGTGATAGGCTTGGTACCACATGAATTAAGAGGGGAAGATAGCGTCATTGACTTCGCAAATCTTCTTAGAGATACTCTTTATATGTTTATTGCCATCGACTGCGCGACATTTTCAGATTAGAAAAACAAGAGTGGCTAGAATGCAACGTCAAGTAGTCCGAGTTTCTGATCCAAGCAACTCAGGCCCATCAAATTGATTTGTGAAAACAAAAGTTTGCAGAAGACAAGCAAACAAAAAGGATGGTGTAAAGAAATTTCGGAGCAATAAAAGCATCAAGCCAGAAAAGATTGTCGCGAACCTTGTTTGGAGTATGTTCAAGTGGGAGCTGATCGAGTACACATAGGCACCAAGCCATTACTCCAATTTTCCAAAGCCAGTGGTTAGAGTGTAACCATTGGCACTAGCAAACTGAAAGATGTAAGTTTGCACACATCTGCTAACCAATACGGTATAATATAACGTAACCATTGACTCTCTGTGTTGGGGCAATGTGCATGGTGTTGCCATCACTTTATTGATTCTGCGAGTGTGTGTGACCACAAACTAGCTAGTTCCAATTTCCTGAGCACTGATACTCTACATGTGACCAAAATTCTCAATAAAAAAATGAAGAAATACTACTGTAAATACAAGCAAAAGCACAGGACGAAATACGTGATAAATTTGAGAAAACAGATGCGGTCATCGCTTTTGTGACGGCTGACCTGCTTTGGAAACAGGCCGCCGCTGCCGTTGGAGTTGACGGACGAGACCACGGCGGCGGCCCTCTGGTCTTCCGCCCTTTGCACACCGTCGGGCACGTCATGCTCAGTCCCTCTCCCCCGCAGCTGCGCTCTGCCGGCCCCGTATGCGCGCGCTCGCCGACCGCCACCGGGGTGAGAGCGCTGGGCCACGGGGCCGTCGACACGCGCACCCATGAAGCTGGGCTAAGCCCACGACCCAAAATTCTAAAGAGCCAACACGGGATAACGAAATATCCAGGGCCCACGCTCCGATGTATGGGCCTACACGGAACGCGATCACTCGAAAAGTCCAAGGTTCCGCCCCATGCCCCCATATATGTCCGTGGCCATTCTTCTGTTCCCGTTACAAAGTACTAATGCCTTTGTTTTTTTAAACCACTAAAGTACTAATGCCTTGTCAATAGACGCTCTGCATCTGAGAATTAGATGGTGCAGTATCATGGAACACAGTGATTTCATCTTATATACAGGCTTATGACTCCAATCTCCATGTCAGACATGGATATGGTTGGGTCGGGCCTGACATGAAACTTGTCCTCAGGTCGAGTCCACAAGCGAAACAGCAAGTCAGGAATGTCTAACTTGCAGCAACGAACTGAACAAGCAACACAGTTTTAAACCACTGGAACCAGCACAGTACCCGCTCCACCACACCCTTGACCTCGAGGACGAGTGCTACCAGGCATGTGAAGCGAAATAGCATCGTTTAAATAAATTCTAGAAAAAAGGGACACTTGCTTGTTTCCTTCCGTTTATTCATACAATACACAGCAGCATCTTACTCTTGAGTTTTTCGTTGTAACAAACACTCTTTTGTTCCTTATTGCAATCCAGGCGGGGAAGCTCTCCCCTCCGCAGTTTCTTAAAAAAAAAATACACAGCGTCCAGTGCTATGTATGTATCATATATATGCTCTCTGCACAGAAAAAATGTAGTAAAAAAGGGTAGCAGCACGTCTGCATGAAGACGCCGCCCTCAAACCGTCAAACGGGGCTGAACTAACACAGAAGCTACAAGCATCTTTTTGACACTCCAAACTTATGCAAAGAAGCATATATGCTGCTGACAAACCACAGTCCCGCTTCGCTTCGTCATAGTTTGGGGCCTGCAGATAGAAAATGGGACAACACGGCTCCATGAGTGCCTCAAGTCTTTGGAACTGCTTCTCCTGTTCTCCAGTGACGCCGTATCACCCCATCTCAACACCAAGGAATACCATATTTCCATGATTCTGGTTTCCATAGTTTAGGCCCTGCAAATGGAAAATGCACGTTATTAACTACTGCTTCCAAGAATAAAAATCAATAACCGTATGAACCAACAACATGCATGGGGTTACATCAGAGACAAAGGACTGTAAAAACCAGACTGCCGACCACTACCACAAGCACTCACTGGTAGAGAACAGACCTTTGATCCAAGGGTCAAATCAGGCTCTAGTCCCGGGAAATATTACGCCCGGGACTAGAGAGACCTTTAGTTCCGGTTGGAGCCACCAATCGGGACTAAAGGTCGACCTTTACTCCCGGTTGGTGGCTCCAACCAGGAGTAAAGCTCTTGTCCCGGCTAGTGGCGTGGCCCGGGACTAGAAAGTGACCTTTAGTCCCGGTTGGATCCGGTTGGATCCACCAACCAGGACTAAAAGTCCCCCCTATAAATCCTGCTGGCCGTCTTCTTCCTCCCCGAGCCCGCCCGAGAGCTTCAGTTCAAATTTAAGCAGTGTTCTTACTCTTTCTCCATCCATTCTTCGATTCCTCCGTCGATTTCTTCGATTCCTCCATCGATTCTTCAGTTCTAAAGGTTACCAACTTCATACTCTCATGTTTCACCATTGTCTTATCTCATTTTGTTCACTATATATATATGGTTCTTTATTGTGGTTTTTTCATTTGTAAATAATTTGAGCTCAAAATCACTTCAAGCTTGCATATTTACATGAAGGAAGGTTAAAGTAGCTATTAAAAACTAGTATTCACCGTTCATTTGTAGCATGCATAGCACACTTCATTGTTTAGAGGTATAGAGAATTTTAGAGTTTTTTTAATTTTATTTGTTTATAAAATAAGAAATTTATAGTGTATTAAAAAATGAGTATGGAGAGTAGATGGCAACTGCTTCCGGGTCCTCAGCCTCTCATGGGTTTCCAAAGCGACTTAGGCCGGGCCTCGCACTCATTGCATGCGGCAAGTGTTGTGATGAGACGAAGATTGTGATGGAGTACCGAGTGAAGAAGGAGTGTCCGGATCGCAATGTGAGTTATTTTATCGTATTTAATGACTATGGTTAGTTTATACATATTTTCATGATAGTTGTGATTAAAGTTCTAATTTTCTGTTTTAATTTCAGTGGGATGGCACTGGATGTTCAGGTTTCTACTGGGAGGAAGAGTATGTTGAACTCGTGCAAAAATATCTTGCACAACAGGCAGATATGGCGGCTAATGAGGCAGTGATCCAGCCGAAGAAGCCCAAAGATATTGAACAAATGGGGGATCTGTCTGTTTTAGTTGGGATTGGTCGCGAAATCCTTGTGCTGCTGAAGTGCATTTTAGTTTTAGTGTTTTTAGTGATAGTTGGGATTGTCTACATTGTAGCGAGGCTTTCTTAAATTTATAGCTTTTGTGGTGGTATGCATGTTGTATAATTAACTAATTATGTTCTAGGTTTTAATACGGTATTTATGTCATGTAATGCAGATGAGTCGGCATTGGATGTACAATGCTGATCGTCGCTCCCAAGAGTTCATGGACGGCGTGCATTCTTTGTTACGTGCGGCCGAGGCAAACAAACGCGATGGTTTCATGTGCTGCCCATGTGCCGTATGTAAGAATACGATGGAATATGCTAACTCAAAGACTCTTCATTCACACTTGTTCAAGTCGGGTTTCATGCCAAACTATATTTGTTGGACGAAGCATGGAGAAATCAGAGTTGTAATGGAAGAAGGTGAAGAAGAACGATGGGGCGATGATGACATTTTTGCTGAATATGGTGCCTTCAATGATACTGCAATGGGGGAAGCTAAAGAAGGGGTGGGGGCAAAGGAGAAGCCCGCTGAAGAAGAGGTGGGGGCAGAGGAGAAGCCCACTGAAGAAGAGGTAGGGGCAGAGGAGGAGCCCGCTGACGATCTTGGTCAGGCCATTCGTGACGCACAAAGAGAATGCGAAAGTGAAAAGGAGAAGATCAAGTTCGACCGCATGCTAGAGGATCACAAGAAATTGCTATACCCAACTTGTGATGCAGGGCAGAAAAAGTTAGGTACCACATTGAAATTGCTGCAATGGAAGGCAAAGAATGGTGTATCTGACAAGGGATTCGCGGAGTTACTAAAAATCCAAAAGAAGATGCTTCCGAAGGATAACGAATTGCCCAGCACTATGTACGAAGCAAAACAGGTAGTCTACCCTTTAGGATTAGAAATCCAGAAGATACATGCATGTCCTAATGACTGCATCCTCTATCGTGGCACGGAGTATGAGAAGTTGGATGCATGCCCTGTATGTCACGCGTCGCGGTATAAGATCAGGCGAGATGACCCTGGTGATGTTGAGGGCGAACGTCCCAAGAAGAAAATCCCTGCCAAGGTTATGTGGTATGCTCCTATAATACCACGCTTGAAACGTCTTTTTAGAAACAGAGACCATGCAAAGTTGTTGCGATGGCACAAAGAAGACCGTAAGGTAGATAATATGTTGAGACACCCTGTTGATGGGTCTCAGTGGAGAGGAATCGATAGAGAATTCCCCGAGTTTACAAGTGACACAAGAAACTTAAGGTTTGCTTTAAGTACGGATGGTATGAATCCCTTCGGGGAGCAGAGCAGTAGTCACAGCATTTGGCCTGTTACTCTGTGTATCTACAACCTTCCTCCCTGGTTATGCATGAAGCGTAAGTTTATTATGATGCCGGTGCTCATCCAAGGCCCAAAGCAACCTGGCAACGACATCGATGTGTACCTGAGGCCACTAGTTGAAGAACTTCTACTTTTGTGGAACAAGCCAGGTGTACGTGTGTGGGATGAGCACAAGCAGGAGCACTTTGACCTGCGAGCATTGTTGTTCGTAACAATCAATGATTGGCCAGCTCTAAGTAATCTTTCAGGACAATCAAACAAGGGATATAATGCATGCACGCACTGTTTCGGTGACATGAAAGGTATATTCTTGAAAAAGTGTCATAAGGTCGTGTACCTTGGGCATCGACGATTTCTTCCTGCAAATCACCCCGTAAGAAAGAAAGGCAAGCATTTTAAAGGTAAGGCAGACCACCAGACCAAGCCTCGCAACCGAACTGGTGAGGACGTCCTCGATATGGTCAATGATGTGAAAGTAATATTTGGAAAGGGACCTGGCAGCCAACCTGTTTCGAAGGATGCCAACGGTCATGCACCCATGTGGAAGAAGAAGTCCATATTTTGGGAGCTACCCTATTGGCAAGTCCTAGAGGTCCGCAGCGCGATCGACGTGATGCACCTGATGAAGAATCTTTGTGTGAATCTGCTAGGCTTCATGGGCGTGTATGGGAAGCCTAAGGACACAATTGAAGCACGATAGGACCTGCAGTGTTCGAAAGAATGAGACAACCTGCATCCAGAGAAGACAGATGATGGACGCCAGTACTTAAGTCCTACCAGCTACACTCTTAGCAAAGAAAAGAAGGACAACTTGTTTGAATGCCTAGATAGCATTAAGGTACCGTTTGAATTCTCCTCGAATATAAAGGGTATAATAAATGTGCCAGAGAAGAAATTTGGACACTTAAAGTCCCATGACTGCCACGTGCTCATGACTCAATTGCTTCCAGTTGCATTAAGAGGAATTCTACCGCCAAATGTATATCTAGCCACCGTGAAGCTATGTGCATTCCTCAATGCAATTTCTCATAAGGCAATCGATCCAACGGATCTAGCGAAACTACAGAATGATGTGGTTCAATGTCTTGTCAGCTTTGAGTTGGTGTTCCCTCCTTCCTTCTTTGATATCATGACACACCACCTAGTTCATCTAGTCAAGGAGATTACTATTCTCGGTCCTGTGTTCCTACACAACATGTTCCCTATTGAGAGGTTTATTGGAATCCAGAAGAAATATGTTCACAACCGTGCTCGGCCAGAAGGAAGCATTGCCAAGGGCTACGGAACAGAGGAGGTCATTGAGTTCTGTGTTGACTTCATTCCCGATATTAACCCAATTGGTGTTCCTGAATCGCGACACGAGGGGAGACTAAGTGGAAAGGGGACACTAGGGAAGAAAACATATATTGGTAAGGGTGATGATTATTTCAATAAAGCACACTACATAGTTCTATAGAACTCCTCCTTGGTAGATCCATATATCGAGACACACAAGAACCTCCTTCGATCTGAGTTCTTAGGGAAGTCTGAAGCATGGATTACGCGTCAGCACATGGAAACTTTCAATGACTGGTTGAGAAAAGAATGTTAGGGTGATGAGAGTATTGATGAGGAGCTGTATTTGTTGGCTAGGCAGCCATCGTGGCATATCCTCACATACAAAGAGTACGAGATAAATGGAAATACATTTTACACAGTAGCACAAGATAAAAGGAGCACCAACCAGAACAGTGGTGTCCGCATAGATGCCACTGACCCTAGTGGGAACAAGCAAACATACTATGGCCACATAGAGGAGATATGGGAACTAGACTATGCATCTCATTTTAAGGTACCTTTGTTCAAGTGCCAGTGGGTAATGACGACTAGAGGCGGCGTAGCAGTTGATAACCAGTATGGAATGACAACAGTGGACCTCAACAATATTGGGTACAAAGGCGAACCGTTTGTCCTTGCGAAGGATGTGACTTAGGTGTTCTATGTCAAGGACATGTCTACAAAACCGAAGAGAGGGAAAAACGACAACCACCCAATCAATGATGAGCCAAAGCGCCACATAGTTCTTTCATGAAAAAGAAACATCGTCGGAATCGAAGACAAGTCAGACATGTCAGAAGATTATGAAAAGGATGACCGAATTTCACCCTTCACAGTGAACAAAGACCCTAGCATCCAGCTAAACGATGAGAACACTCCATGGTTACGGCGCGATCATAACCAAGGGACATACGTCAAGAAGAAGTTCACTACTATGCCCGCTTGATATATATATTGATGTTCAATAGTGTGTATTAGAGATATTATGTAATAATTGTGAATTTATGTTTGATGTTGAATTATGTCACGTTGAAATGATGTGAAAACAAATTTATGTTTGATGTTGGGATTATGTCACATTGAAATGATGTGAAAACAAATTTATGTTTGATGGTGGGATTATGTCACGTTCAAATGATGTGAAAACAAATTTCCAGTCGAAACACAAGAGTTTTTCTGAATTTAATTAAACACTATATTTTTGCATTATCGAAATAGTTATTTAAACACTTTATTGTGTTTTAAAACTTGTTAAAAAAATTAAAACTTTAGGTCACATAATTTTCCTGTGTGCAATAAAGCAAAATAGAATCTATATTTTTTAAAAATATTTTTATGTCTTTTATTTAACTTTCTGTGCAATTAACTATCCTTTTATCATTTGTGTAAAAAGAAATATATTAAAATCGTAATGAATTGGCAGGCAACGAAACTGCAGATTGGCTGCCCGCCAAAAACCTTTAGTCCCGGGCGCCAGCACCAACCGAGGTTACCTTTAGTCCCGGGCGCCACCAACAGCCGGGAATAAAGGTGCGACCTTTAGTCCCAGGCGTTAACAGGGCCCGGGACTAAAAGGGCCTTTAGTCCCGGCCGGTGGTGGCGCCCGAGACTAAAGGTCCTCTCCCTTATATAGCCTCTGCGCCCGCCCCGGTCCCTCTTCTTCCTCCTCCCCACTGTCGAGCCAAGCCCTAATAGACCCACCGCCGCTCGTCCGATCCGCCACCAACGCCGCACCTCGCGAGCGCCCGCACGCACACCGCCCCACCGCCCCGACGTCGCATGCCCCGACTAAGCGCGCTCGCCGACGCGCCGCCCCCCGACCACCCTGACCCGGCGCCCCGATGCCCCACCGCCCCGACGCTCGGCCCCGACGCCATACTACGGCCTGGCCCGATGCCACCACTGACGCCAACGCTCGGCCCCGACGCCACGGCGCCCCTGGCGCCCGACGCCACACCACCACTGACGCCGCGCGCGCGGCCCTGACGACTCCACTCCGGCCCGGCCGGCCATGACGCTCGCGCAGCCACTGACGCCACCCGGCCCAGCCACCGACACCGCCCTCGTCATCACCGCCTCCGGACGCCCATCACCGCCGACCCCTACGTACGTCGATCGTCACCGCCGACCCCTACGTACGTCGATATGTGTTTGTATGTGATATATGCAGAGGAACGCCTCGTTGTGTTGTATGCGGAGCAACGTCGCCCCGTTGTTGTATATGCGGAGCAACGCCGCCCCGTTGTTGTATACTCTAGCGAGAACGACGATTCGCCCTAGCGAGAACGACGAATTCGACGATTCGCCCTAGCGAGAACGACGATTCGCCCTAGCGAGAATGACGAATTCACCCTGTCGTTCTCGCTAGAGCGAATTGTCGTTCTCGCTAGGGCGAATTCGTCGTTCTCGCTAGGGCGAATTTGTCGTTTATATGACTTGTTTACATATATGACTTGTTTATATATATGACTTGTTTATATGACTTGTTTACATATATGACTTGTTTACATATATGACTTGTTGACATATATGATTGTTTACATATATGAATTGTTTGTATATATGACTTGTTTATATATGTGACTTAGATTTATTTTGTATATGACTTATTGTACATATATGACTTGTTTACATATATGAATTGTTTATATATATGACTTGTTTATATGACTTGTTTATATATGTGACTTAGATTTATTTTGTTTATGACTTATTGTACATATATGACTTGTTTACATATATGACTTGTTTATATATATGTGACTTAGATAAATTTGTATATGACTTATTGTATATATATGACTTGTTTATATATGTGACTTAAATTTTGTTAAATTTGTTAGATATGGCTGCCCCGGGAGACAACATGGAGGAAGAAATGATGAATATTATTACCAATGCTGGTGAGCAGGATGTTGATGACGGAAGTCAATACCTAGCTCTTGAAAATGAGCAAGAAAATGTTTTGCAAGAAAATACAGGCAAGGTATATATACTAAATATATATTATATGTGAATATTGTATATATTTCTGTGTACAAAAGATATTTATTTATTATTTTTTTATATGTAGCCCTCTGGATCGGCGACCACAGCGGCGAAGAGCAAAATGTTCGAGGACCCAAGAAACCTTTGGAGGGTCGGTACATAATATCGAATTCAACATCGAGACAAAGCGAACCACTTGGTCCACATAAAAGGAAATTCGTGGAACACTGTGGGTACCTTATAAGGACAAAATTCGATCAAGATCCGTGAATGGAAGAAAAAGATCAACGAGCCTGATGTTAGTTTTGTCTCTGATGTTGACAAGAATTTGCTCTGGAATGATATCCTTGCCCATTTCACGTTGCAAGCGGATGATTATGATGATATCAACGATGATGAATTGAAGGAGCTAGTTCGATCGTGGGCTATGAAGAAGATGGCCACACAATTCCGGACTTGGAAGAAACACTTATACAACACATACATCAAGAAGAACGAAACACTGAATTTCAATACTGCTACGGGCCCGATCTCGAAACAGAGGCCCTATTGGAATGATTTCGTAGAGTACAAGACATCAGCAGAGGGTGAGGCACGGGTGAGAAGGAACCAAGAGAATGCCCGAAAAAAGGTATACCACCATGACATGGGATCAGGTGGCTATGATACTGCCATTCTAAAGTGGCAAAAAATGGAAGCAGACATTATTGCCAAGGGG
Organism: Miscanthus lutarioriparius; assembly: GCA_904845875.1. Taxonomy (NCBI): domain Eukaryota; kingdom Viridiplantae; phylum Streptophyta; class Magnoliopsida; order Poales; family Poaceae; genus Miscanthus; species Miscanthus lutarioriparius. The sequence continues at coordinate 17,313,245 of CAJGYO010000009.1, read as the reverse complement.
ATCGAACCAGAATCAGCCAAGTGGCCCCCACGCTCGAAGAATTGGTTTTTCGATCATGGGGGAAGACTCGACCCATAGACCAGTCTGGCAGTGTATGGGCAAAAACTCGAAACAGCAGCACGCCGATTGGCTTTTGCTATAGAAGCTAAAGAGATTGGTGTGTTCAAGTCCAGTAGAGAGAAGGATGAGCTAACATATGCCATTGGGATTGCTGAACACACTGGCCGAATCAGAGGCTTAGGACACAACACTCCATGGGTTCATGGTTTCCCTAATGACAGGAAAACCTACCGAAGCCACCAGAGAAGCAAGGAGGAGAAGCTGCGCGGGTGACAATGTTGGAGGAAATGGTGCTTGAAGCAAAGGAGCGAGAAAAAGCAATGGAAGCAAGAATGCAAGAAGAAATCAGAAAGCAAGTGCAGATAGCAATGAGTGCCCAGAGGCAGGCATCAGAGCCAGGAATGAATGTTAATATTAGCCCCCCTAGTCAGTTGAAAAGCAGTTGCGCTTCCACTGAGCTGCCAAAGCAAGATGACGCAGCGCTGCGCTTCCCCGTGGATGATGTCACTACTCCAATGACATCAATTGAGCTACATGTTCCAAGGGGGAATGACACAATCAAGGTCGCTGTCGGTGTTTTTACTCCTCCAGACCCTACCAAGACACCAAGAATCCATGGGGCACCAATACAACCTGGATATGCTAGGGTCGCAGTGGATAAAGTGAGCAAAGGTTATGAGGATCTAGCTCTTGACATTCCTGGAGGTGATGGAGAGAAGACTCTAGGAGAAGCAGAGAAGGCATATATACTATGGCGCAAGCGCTACATCATTATCCCTGGGGCGTCTGCTCCACCGCCAGCAGACATTAGGTGCGGACAAAAGTTAACAAAACAATTTTTTGATAATTTTCTATGGGTATGACTAATAATAAGCATTTACTTATATCTCATTATTTTTTGTACTCACAAAGCAGGGCCTCCGCCAACCAAAGTCCAGTTGTTGCTTCTCCCGACCATCATAGTGCTCAGGGCAATGATGACGCCTTCGAAGGCACTGCTGCATCCCCACCATCTCCAACTCCTCCGCCGCCTCCAAGGAAGTCCACAACTCCTCCGCCGAGGTCTCCAACGCCTCCACCGCCTCCAAAGTCTGCACTGCCTCCAAGGTGGTCTCCAACGCCTCCCCTGCCTCCAAGGAAGCTAGCCCCTAAGAGGTCCGCCCCACAAACGATGCCGTTGCCCTGCCCGCTGGCAAAGAAGCAGAAAGCAAATACTCATCCAGTTATTCCCCAAAAACTATCTTATGAGAAAAGTGAATAGGAATTAAAGGATGCAGTACAAAAAGAAGTGACAGATTTCTTTGAAGGTGCAAAACAGGCACGACGAGTGAGGGAGAACCCGAAGCCATCATACTTCTTCCTACCTCCAGATCAGCTAAGAAAGAAGTTGGAAAAAAAACAGGATTCTCTTAAGAGCGCCGCGAAACAACCGATATCGGACTATGACCGCTATCTCACCAAGTCATATGAGGCGGCGCAAAAAAAGAAGAGAGTAGGGAAAGATGTTGCACAACTCGGACAACAATCACAACAATCAATCCCCCCTTGTCGTTCCTAACGAATATGGTTCAAACTTAAACTTAGTGGAGGAGGTAGGCGGCTATGAGTCGTTTCTTCGGTTTTATGAGGACACTGGTTTGAACCTTGCCGAAGTGCTCGCTGAAGGACCATCTGCTCCGGAAGTGGATCCTTACAAGAAATTTGTACCAGGCCAGAGTCTATACAACCCAGAGAAATTAGGTGAACTGGGTATGCAAATGTACCTGCTAAACGGGTGGTACATGTTGGCGTCTGATGCGGGACAAATCTATCTTTCTGTCAAAATTAGAAACCACCATTACTTCCGTGGCAATGACATTATCTATGTCGAGCTTCTAGAATTACACCAACTATGCCACCTAGACTCTCTCGACAAAAGTCTCATTAGCTGCTATTGTCTGTAAGTGTGATTATTTTCTACTATATTCACAATTTCTTTATTATAGATTCATAATATATATATTCACAATTTTCATGTATGCAGATATGAGATGACAGAACTTTGAAAGAGAAAGGATAATGATGTTGGGTTCGTTGATCCGTATGTCGTATACAAACACCCTAACCCCCCGAAGGATTATAAGCCTCAACCTGAGAGAAATCTCATGAATTTCTTAGTGAACCAACGCGACAAGAAGGAGATACTCTTCCCCTACAACTTCTAGTGAGTGTTATTATAAGTAATTAATGTCGATCATATATATGGGACATCAATATTTCCTTACTAGCTAGTTACCTCTCTCACACACATATATATATATATATATATATATGTTTATGCAGCAATCACTGGATATTGATGGTCATCGATATGGCCAATAATAGATTGAAAATCTTAGACTCGTTGAGAAAACCGCAAACGGAGTATCAAGACATGATAGATATTATATAAGGGTAATTAATTTAGTTTCTCTATAACAACATATATATATATATAATGGCGCTGATCTCTCAACAATTATTAAAGGTTAAATTATTTTTTTATTTTATTGGGAGCAGGGTTTGGAAAAGGTTCATTGAGGAACAAAAAATGAAACATTGCAAAGCGCCACTGGGTGTAATCGCACACAAAGTAAGTACTATAACTAGACATTTATATTCAATTAACACCATATGATGATTTCAATTCACCCTAATTGATTTTTTTGTCGTAAAAGTGGGTTATAAGGCAGGAGCAGGCTAACAACTACTACGGATACTATGTTTGCGAGTTCATCATGGCGTACTCAAAGAGAACTCCTGAAGAGCAACTCAAAGTACGTATATAAATACTTTTTCCTTTATATTATTTCGATCGTATATTTACAATTTCTTTATTGCTCTCATTTGTATAAGTAATTACATGAGCAATAGACATACATATATATATATTAATACTTTTTCCTTTAACTTTTATTAAAGACTGAATGGTTGAGGAAAAGAGTCATACGACTTGACCAACTTAAAGCAATTCGAGAGACTATAGCAGGATTTCTAAATGACCAGGTCATCAACCCCAACGGCGAGTTCTACAATGACCCGAACGAAACGTGGAAGCCTGGAGGAGTGAATTGCTAAGGACATAAACAATTTATATATCAAACCTTTGTAATATATATATATATGTATGCACATATTATATGTACATAAAATAACATGTGTATATATATGATCATCATATATATATGCATGTACGCGTATATTCGTTTGTTATTTATGTACAAAGTTCGAACGAAAACTTACGCATGCGAAGTACACATATATATTACTATTAGCAGCGTATTCGAAAATGTATTTTAATATCAAAACTAATCATTAAATGAAAAAAGAAACCAAAAATAGAAACCAGAAAAAGGAAAAAAAGAGAGGGACATTTAGTCCCGGTTGGTAACACCAACCGGGATTACCAACCGGGACTAAAGGTCCTGCCCCGTGGCGGTCCCTGGCCAGGCCTGGAGGCCCCCTTTACTCCCGGTTGGTGTTTCCAACCGGGACTAAAGGTCCCCCTTTAGTCCCGGGCGTCAAGCCGGGACTAAAGGAGGGTACCTTTAGTCCTGGATTGGTGCTCCCGGTTGGAAAACCGGGACTAAAGGGGTTTCTCAACCGGGAGCAAAAAGCCTTGCTGCACCAGTGACTACCACAATCCCAAATTGCCTTTGAGTGCCAAAAACCGCCAAGGAAAGGGCTTAAACCGCCAAGGAAATGATCCTTGGCCACAAACCGTCAAGCAAATTCACTCAAGGATAGAAGACAAGGGAAATTAATTTCCTTGAAGATGATTTCCTTGGAGGCTTACCGCCAAGGAAATTAGGACCATACTTAATTTGCCAAAGGGCCAAGAAAATGCTATAACCGCCAAGGAAAGTAGTTTTCTTGAGGGCCAGCAACATTCAAGGAAATTTTGTAGACCGCCAAGGTAATAGTTGTTTCCTTGGCTGCCCTTGACCTCCAAGGAAACTGTGATTTTCCTTGGCTGCCATTGACTGCCAAGGTAATTGTGATTTCCTTGGAGGCTGACCCTCAAGGAAATTCTTGCGGCCAACAAAAAAAATGCTTGCCATAATCAACAATTTTCATGATTGTAGTCGTTGGCGCATGACATTAATATAAACATTTTATTATCGATTCCAACCATGATATTGGTTGTGACATATCCACAAGAATATTACAAGTCCATTCATCATGCATGCTTACATGAAGCTGTTTACACCAAAATTTGGAAAGAAGGATTTCAGAGGCTCGAGAGCTCCCAAAACCATGTCAACAAGGGATCAAATGCGTGTAGATCAAAACCAGCTGATTCGGATGCAGCACTAGAATCGGCTTTCTTCAGATAGCGCCAGCAGATAACGACAGAGGCTATGATCGACACTAGGATGAGACATGCTGGACTCTACAAAAGGGGAAAGATTAGAGTCCAAGTTATCTTAAATTAGGAATGTCTTCATTTTATGCCAAAGATTATGACAAGTCGTGCTCGAGTAGGATTCATGTCTAGACTTCGGGTATAAATATCAAACCCCGACTATTGTAAAGGACAATCAATCAAATACAAGTCAATTTACTTTTTCGGCTCCAGCCATCCCTTAGGAGTAGGAGTAGAGTAGATCTCAGCGAGTTCTTCAACGAGTACGGCTGCATAGATCCGGTCGACCTCCACTGCTTGTCTGTAAGTACCGTCGTTTATACCTCTGTTCGTATGGCTGCATCGATCCGATCGACCCCCACTATGACTCTGGTATAAGCTAGTTATCGACTCTTGTCTAATTCAAGTATGGCCTGTGTGATTCTGCCTCACACCCCACCGCTTGAATTAGATCAAGGTCGAGTTATCGGCTCTACCTTAGAATGACAGACTTTGGTAGATTCATTAAGTTATCGATATTGCTTATTACTTTCATTGTTTACCTAATTACAGCAATATCACTCTGTCCGATTGAGATTGATCTAGATCGGCCTTATATCTTCTTTAACCCATCGTTTGCTAATCTAAAACTAATCTAATCTACATCTTAAACGATGAGTTATGTTTTTATCGGCTGTTTTATATCAATCTTAATCGGGGATAGCATGCGGTTAAGGCATGTACGATCTTGAGTAGATCTATTGGTTAGTGAAAACCGTTCCATGGCCCGTTATCATGGCTTATAGGATTCTGCCTCTCACCCCACTGTTAGCACCATAGAGCGGGAATTGTTAGTTGTAGATCCGTTCCTAAGAAGGCATGACCTTAACTGTTCGCTATGCCTGAATCGGCTGTTTAGCTGATATCGAATGCTTTCACGAACAGCTCGCATCAGAAGATCGTTGAAGTAGAGATAAGTTGAAAGATATGTTAGCCCCATGATCTTATTATTGTATTACGGCCTGCATGATTCTGCCTCATGCCCCACTGATATTAGTAATGAGTTAGGGTCGTCGAGTCTATTGTTGTTTCTATGGCCTGCATGATTCTGCCTCATGCCCCACTGGTCATGGTGATAGATAAGATCTAACATGTTCATTAGATTTATCTTTATTAGATGGTTAAGTGGTGTTGAATTGTTTCTTTATATAAAAAGGGGTTCGGTTACTTGTAATCATTGGCTCAGTTTAAATCGATCATCATTGATATCTTATTGCCATTGATTAATTTTTGCTCGAATTATATTTATCCTAGATGATAACCGATTCTTCTTACACAACCCCATGAGCTTTAACCGATTTATTCTTATGAATATGCTGGAATCGACTATTTAGTCGATTTCCTGTCATATTGGCTCTCAGAGCTGCACATTCGGGACTGTCTGGCAACACCGGCATGTTCCGCCCTTAATTACTGATAAGCTTTCTCTCCTTGTCAATTGCAGGGTTAAATTGACTAGCACGTCTCGGGAGGATTGCACAGGATCGACCACCCTTGCGCTGAAGCTAGGCGGATCTGCTCCATCGAGCGGACCCTTCCGGCTTGCTGCGTGTGTCCTCGGCACGGAGATGAAAATTCTGTGTTGACACACGTTTTTGGCACGCCCGGTGGGACCACCACAATCGTCATGGCGATTCACAACAACGACAACATCCTTATGGTACATTATGAAGACCTACCTGTTGAAGATAAGGATACCATCAACAAAGCTACAGAAGAATTTCAGAAGAAGTGTTTGTTGTCCTACACCAAAACACGTGACAGCACAATTATTTGGAAATTTCCACTACTATGAGTTCTACTACACGGACAGACAGATACAGTCGAAGTTGAAGACAGGCGTTTCTTTGCGGAAGCCATAGACAAATCTGTCCGTGTTGCCCTATCAAGCCACAATGAAGCTTTCATTGACGTATTTCACAACGCCATGAAAGAGGCGATTCATGGAATTCCAGTTAGTTAGGTTGGGACGACTTGTTACAATATTCTAGATCCGTTGACCCAATGGACTAATCAAGTCGGCACCAGCCATCAAGAAGCAGCACCAGTTGGTAATGGTGACGTACAGGCACTTCAAGGTTCATCTGAACAAAGTCCAGGTGCTACTACGAATCAGATACAGCAAAATCCTAGACCATCAATACAACATGTGCAACAGCCGGCGGGGCAGAGTCAAAACCAGATGATCAATTTCGGCACATCAGGCCACATACCGTCGTCGACTCAAAAAATAGCACCATCAATTCAAAGGATCCGTAGAGATATAGATCCTTTTGTCTACAATCAGAGACTTCAAGCGGCAAGCCAACAGAGGACCCAGCAGATTGAGATTCCACAAGGGTATCACTATGGCATAGATTATAACACTCTCCATATGATGTCAAATCCTAGATATCAAGGCACACGGGATTTTCAATCCACAGATGGGTCAGCAAGTACCGAGAAATCCAAATCTGCAAGCTGATGAGTTACTGCTGAAGGTGACCAAGATGATGAAGAATCAGTTCGGCCTAAAGCCAAAAGGGCTGACCTTTTCGTACAAACACCCATATCTAGAGTGGTATGATTTGGTCGCTCTTCCTACATATTACAGGCTCCCAGAGTTCGCCAAGTTCACTAGTCAAGACAGTACAAGCACGATAGAGCATGTCAGTCGGTATCTTACATAATTGGGCGAAGCATCAATTGAGGATGCCCATCGAGTTTGTTTCTTCTCCTTATCCTTGTCAGGGCCAGCCTTTACTTGGTTCTCATTATTGCCCGTCAATTCCATTGCCAATTGGGCTGAGCTAGAGAATAAGTTTCATACATATGTTTACACTAGGATTGGAGAAAAGAAGATTACCGATCTGACAACTATGAGATAGAGGACTAATGAATCGGGCACTGAGTTTCTTCAGAGATTCCAAGAGACTAAGAACTTATGCTTCTCACTGAACCTGGTGGATGATCAATTAGCTGCTTTAGCCATACAAGGAATGCTGCCAATGTGGAAAGAAAAGCTGCTAGGGAAAGAGTTTGACAACTTAGGTCAATTGGCTCAATGAGTGGCAGCGCTCAATAGCCAATTCCAGAGTATGCGCAGAGATACCCGATTCCAGAAGACTACCACCATAGCCGAAGCTTATAATCCATGTTCGATTGACGACGGCTATGAAGATGAAGAGGAAGAGGTTGCTGCAGCTGAATGGAATTGGGGCAAGAAGACAGTGATGGTGCCAAATCCTTGGGGAAGAGGAGTCGAGGAGGGCTATGACTTTGATGTCACAAAATCGGACAAGCTCTTTGACTTCTTACTTGAGAAGGGCCAAATCAAATTGCCGGATAATCATGTTATGTTGCCCCCTGATCAATTAAAGAATAAGAAATTCTACAAGTTTCATAATGTTACTTCTCATTCCACCAATGAATGCAGAATTTTCCAGCAGCACATACAGAGAGCTATTCAGCAAGGGAGGCTCAAGTTCGATACGCCTTGATAGATAAAAGTTGATGATAATCCTTTCCCAGGAGATCAAAATATGGTTGATGTTGGGCTATTCAAAGGAAAAAACTAAGGTTCTAACATCGACCAAATCAAGAAAAGCTGGAACAGTTGATCCCAAGATACAAATATCGGTTGATGAATACAGAGAGATTAGAGAACGTCGTGATCAGCAAAAGAGCCGATATGAACAGGGGGAAACGTCAAAGGTTGGAGCGACAAAGCCGCGAGTTACATCTCAGATCTCGTTGAATAAGTGGCAGCGACAGAAGGAAAATGATTGCCAGCAATGGCTAGAGGATCAAGAATACCAGCATCAGCTAGAAGAAGAAAGGTATGAAAGGAAGCAAGCCGAAGCGCATTGGAATTGTCCTTTCTTCAGATACTGCTGGAACGAAGGTTTGAAATTTCATACCAGACATAACTATCCAGAATGCAACAATCAATATTAGGGATTTAGGCAATCTCAAATCAACCGCCGGTCTATCCATATCCAGGACTCACATCATCATAATAACATGGATCGGCGCTTAAAAATAAAAGTATTCATGATCAGCTGGGAAAAAGAGTTGTTGACCAAGACTGGGCTGATCATGAAGAAGGGAGCAACAAGAAAGAATATATTTGGCAGGAAGGCCAATGGTGCCCCGGAGGATTAACCAGGAGCCAGAAGAGAAGGGTGCAGCGCCTAAGGAATAAAGAGTTGGAGCAGGCTTAGGTATTCGGTAAACCTCAAGTATGGCGTGCAAGGCAAACAGCCGATAGAGGACAACCATCGGCTAATGTCGAAATGACTTTTCTGTTGCCATCGGAATTCAGAGCTCCAGCAGATCAAGAGATCTATTCAGATTCTAATGAATTGGAGTATGAGGAAATAGTTGCCAAGTTGACGGTTGTACAACAAGCAATATTTGATAAGCTAGTCAAACATCGGCACTTGAAGACTTTATACATGAAAGGTTTTGTTGATGGGAAGCCGATGAACAAGATGTTGGTGGACAAAGGTGCTTCTGTCAACCTTATGCCATACACCACTTTCCGTAAGCTTGGCAAAGGGCTAGGCGATTTGCTTGAAACCGACATGATGCTTAGAGACTTCGGAGGAAATACATCCAAGACCCGGGGGGTAATGAATGTCGAACTAACAATCGGGAGTAAAACTCTGCCCACCACATTCTTTATCATTGATGGAAAAGGGTCATATAGTTTGCTCCTTGGTCGTAATTGGATCCACGCAAACTGCTGCATTCCATCGACCATGCATCAGTGTTTGATTCAATGGCATGGAGATGATATCGAATTGGTTCGCGCTGATGAATCTGTGAGCATTGCAACAGCCGATCTAGTCTTTGGGAACTGGGAGATTTTGAGTGTTTTTCTGGCAAGACATGGGAAGGAGGCTTCATTAAAATTAGCAATGAAAGCCAACAGCCGATGCAAGAGATCGGCTCTGAGAGTTTGTTTTAGTAGAAAAGTCACAGCTTCACGTCGGCCGTTGGATCAAAGGAAAAATGAGTATTAAGTCTTGGAGATGGGTTTAGGCCGACGTATGTGAGGGCTGAGTTAAAGTGTAAGTGCGATTCAGAGTTAATGGATTTCTTAAGAGAAGTTCTATTTTGCTTAATAGGACGCTTGATCTGGGTTGATTACTCGTCTGACCTTTGATATTGAAAGTTCCGTGGGATGTTATCCTAGCATCTGATCAACACTTGGTAGCCGATTCATTCTCGGCTCTAATAGCCGGTACCAGGAGGGTATCGCCTCTAGTTCAAAAAGTAAACATCTTCAAAGACAGTAATAACCGATACGATATGTATCGCCTATAGAGCAAAAAACAGAAAGAGCAAGAAACATTCATAGTCATACACGAAGGCATTGCATTGAAACGCAATCATAAAAGAACAGGAGTCTTCATTCATTGGTTTATCCTAAATACAAACTAATCGAAGACCTTGTTCACCACATCCTGAGCAGATGTGATGTCTACTACGGCTTCCGCTGCCATAGTGAATTCTTCAAGTAGGTCCTCATGCTCCTCAGGGCCGTCGCCCATTGGAAAACCTATTTCCATGACGTGAAGCTCATACCCCATTTGGACTTGTGCCGTGCTCAGCGCCACCACCGCACCATGACGAATGCCATGGAGGGCGATCTCCCGAACGTGGATCGGGACGTCTTGGAGACGAGCGTCGATGGAGGAACCTCGGGCATTGATGGCGTCTACGGACACGTTCGCCGCCAGTTGAAGAGATTCCAATTGTGTTGCCAAGGCTGGCAATCACGAGAACAAGAAGATAGTCAAGATGAAGATAATGGCAGTCAGTGCAAAAGACTTCATGGGATTAATCTTACCTGCCACCATGGCGTCGGATTTGGCCAGCCGCACTCAGACGGCGCTGGCCTCCACCTCAGCCGCGTGAAGAGCGGCTTGGGAAACTCCGAGGTGAATCTCCAGTTGGCCGTTCTCCCAAGTCGCCTTAGAGTAACGGTTTTGAGCCATCCTCCACTCATGAAGGTAGCGTCGGGCGTCGTCGTCGTTGTAGGAATCAGAAGAATCCGACGACGAGGCCTGCACAGAAGATGCGGCATCAGGATGCCCGCCGGCCCTGGGAAGGGGACGGAGACTATCATTCACAACAAACCTGTATGCGAATCAGAACTGTTCATCATCATAAACAAGGAATGTCAATCTCACCTCATGCGCCGGAGACGCTGATTCATCGGCACATTCTCTTTTGGGATTTTCTCCACCGCGCGCTTGCCTCGGTTATCTTCGCCGGCCATAAAGAATGATTGGATCTATGAAAGGGAGAAGGAAAGACCGCTATAGGGTTTCGGCAGGTGGAGAAGAGCAAAGGAACAATTGTGGATGGAGATATTTTCGAGGCAAAAGACATCGGCTGGTATTTGAAGACATGAAGCGAAGGGACGGACGCCTCGGGACGTGCAAAAGGCAACCGCAATTAATAGAAGGCAAAGCGCCGCTTCACCAATGCCGAAGAGAATACGGCACCAGATGACTAAGGATAGAAGATCGAGGGGCTCCCTTAATGAAGGCCATGTTTTTAGACTTGAATGAGATTAAGATCGGAAGTCTAGAATCGGCTATTCTCAAGAATCAGCTCTTTAGCCGAAGCGAACGTGATCAATCGACCGTAGTGGTTCTTCAAACCTCTTGCCTGTTCAGGTGCCCCTTGGCCAAAAAGGAAGACAAGACTCTGAGAAGAACCTCTTCAGATCAAATGATACACGCTGGGTAATGCACTTACTTTGGAAATACTGAGAAGAGAAAGAGGATATGGCAGAGCGATCAAGTGGGAAATATTTGAAGGGATGTTACCCTGGCATTTAAATTGATACTTGACAACCAATTTGCTTGGTCGTCAGCTCTAATAGCCGATACCACAAGGGTATCATCGCTAGCGCAGAAAATAGGCCCGAAAGGAGGCAAAGACCAGTACAATGCATATCGTTCATGGGAGTAACGCAAACATAGACAGAGTGGTGCGTATAATATGAAGTGCAAATCGAAGGAAAAATCACTCAAGGAAATTGTTTGCTAAACGTTGCCTATTACAAGTTATGGGCCGAAAAACACTTTGCCTACTATGTCATCAGCCAGGGTGCTGAAGGCCATGGAGTTGGCGGCGCCAAGGAAACCCTTAGTCAGGCGCTCATGATCCTCGGGATGCATCGCATCTGGGAAACCATGAGGAAGAAGCCGAAGATTGTGGCCACAATGGGCCTATGCAGCAGCCAATGCTGTGGCAGCACCATGATGGACACCATGAAGAGCGACCTCCCTGACGCGGTTCGGGACGTCGTACAGGCGAACCACCAGGACAGCGCCTCTAGCATTGACAAATCCCACCGCGTGCTCTGCAGCCAATTGAAGGCTTTCCAGTTGAGCAGACAAATCTGAAGAGTTCAAAGGGGAGATGATCAGAACCCTGAAGGTGAAATTGAAAAGGAACAAAGGTTATGATATCTCACCCACGATTCTGGCCTCGGCTTTGGCCAATTTATCATCCACCGAATTAGCCACGAGAGGCGATCACCATCGAGCCGTGGCCAGGGTTGATTCTGCGAGAGAGAGAGACATTTGGCAAGGCCCTGGCCGTGACTGTCAATGGTGGCGAGCAGGTCATCATTATCAATCCACCACCTCGGGTAGCAAGGGAGCTGGTGATGAATTATTGATGATGAAGACCCCAGAGGCCGAACGGAGTCGGCCCTATAACCCGAGGAAGTGGGCGCACCACGGGTTGCACCCTCTTGACGACGAAAACGCTGGTGCAATGATGCAGATCCATTGAGAGCCCCCTCAGCAGACCTCTTGTTGTTCTCCATGATCTCAAGCTTATGGAAAAAACAGGGGCTATAGTAAGGATGTGGAGGGATTGAAACAAAGCAGGTTATTTCTCGGTCCTTAGCCGTGGCCCGTATATATGGCCCGGGAAGGCGAAACCGGTTTCGCCGAAGGTATGAAGTCAAAATCAGAGACAGAAATGGATCAACACTCCTGGAATTTAGAGGATGGATAACAGAGAGGTGACAGATTTGGACTTATTGCTTCCCCAAATTATGAAGCATCTTGGAACGGATACAAAGAATTTACATTGACTAGAGATCGGTCCACCAAGGCTTCTTTGGATTGAACAGAGTCCAGATCCCCACAAGGCCGAAGGTCATCATGAACCAAGTTACATTGGCCCATTGGTAAGATTGTGCTAGAAAAGAGAAAAGGCCGCCTGCCTAACGGATACCCAGCCGATTTCTCAGTGACCGAGAAACCGCTGGAAAGAAGCTCGCGACTTGCCCGACGGGTGTTTGGCTGAGCAAACAAGAGGAGAGTGTCCACACATTTTAGCCCTTGCAAACATTAGAACAGCTCTGTGAACATGGATAGAAGACTCAGACGATATCACAAGGATTCTTCTAACCGTAGTGGCTGGTTCTCTTGCTCGACAAGGTGCTAAGATGAGCGACATGGTCACTCTATGCACAAGAATTCTTCTAACCGCTCAAGATCTTTATCGCAAAAGGATAGGCCATGGAGGGTCCAGCGGAGTTGGGAGCACTCAAAGGAACGGATAGAGGAAAAACATGGCTGAAGTGTTGAGTTGCTCTCACCAGGGTCGGATAAGCGATTTATAGCCGGCCCGGGAAGATGAATCTAAATGCCCGTGAAGCAGTGATGCTCTTGTAAAAAGTTTTGAGGCATAGGATCATGAATGGATGCAAGACAAACAGTGGACCCCAGATCAAGGTTCTCTACCCGTGACTATGGACCAATCAGGGATGCAGACATGACAATTTTGGAATAAAACTACTTTTATCCCAAAATTCGGGGGCATGTGTTTACACCAAAATTTGGAAGAAGGATTTCAGAGGCTCAAGAGCTCCCAAAACCATGTCAGCAAGGGATCAATTGCGTGTAGATCGGAACCAGCTGATTTGAATGCAGCACTAGAATCGGCTTTCTTCAGATAGCGCCTGCAGATAACGACATAGGCTATGATCGACGCTGGGATGAGACATGCTGGACTCTACAGAAGGGGAAAGATTAGAGTCTAAGTTATCTTAAATTAGGAATGTCTTCATTTTATGCCAAAGATTGTGACAAGTCGTGCTCGAGTAGGATTCATGTCTAGACTTCGGGTATAAATATCAAACCCCAACTATTGTAAAAGGACAATCAATCAAATACAAGTCAATTTACTTTTTCGGCTCCGGCCACCCCTTAGGAGTAGGAGTAGAGTAGATCTCAGCGAGTTCTTCAGCGAGTACGGCTGCATCGATCCGGTCGACCTCCACTGCTTGTCTGTAAGTACCGTCATGGTTTATACCTCTGTTCATATGGCTGCAACGATCCGGTCGACCCCCACTGCGACTCTGGTATAGGCTAGTTATCGACTCTTGTCTAATTCAAGTATGGCCTGTGTGATTCTGCCTCACACCCCACTACTTGAATTACATCAAGGTCAAGTTATCGGCTCTACCTTAGAATGATAGACTTTGGTAGATTCATTAAGTTACCGATATTGCTTATTGCTTTCATTGTTTACCTAATTACAGCAATATCACTCTGCCCGATTGAGATTGATCTGGATCGGCCTTATATCTTATTTAACCCATCGTTTGCTAATCTAAAACTGATCTAATCTACATCTTAAACGATGAGTTATGTTTTTATCGGCTGTTTTATATCAATCTTAATCGTGCATAGCGTGCGGTTAAGGCATGTTCGATCTTGAGTAGATCTATTGGTTAGCGAAAACCGTTCCATGGCCCGTTATCACGGCCTGTGGGATTCTGCCTCTCACCCCACTGTTAGCACCGTGGAGCGGGAATCGTTAGTTGTTGGTAGATCCGTTTCTGAGAAGGCATGACCTTAACTGTGCGCTATGCCTGAATCGGCTATTTAGCCGATATCGAGTGCTTTCACGAACAGCTCGCATCACAAGATCGTTGAAGTAGAGATAAGTTGAAAGATATGTTAGCCCCATGATCTTATTATTGTATTACGGCCTGCATGATTCTGCCTCATGCCCCACTGATATTAGTAATGAGTTAGGGTCGTCGAGTCTATTGTTGTTTCTATGGCCTGCATGATTCTGCCTCATGCCCCACTGGTCATGGCAATAGATAAGATTTAACATGTTTATTAGATTTATCTTTATTAGATGGTTAAGTGGCGTTGAATTGTTTCTTTATATAAAAAGGGGTTCGGTTACTTGTAATTATTGGCTTTAGTTTAAACCGATCATCATTGATACCTTATTGCCATTGATTAATTTTTGCTCGAATTATATTTATCCTGGATGATAACCGATTCTTCTTGCACAACCCCATGAGGTTTAACCGATTTATTCTTATGAATATGCTGGAATCGACTATTTAGTCGATTTCCTCTCATATCGGCTCTCAGAGCCGCACATTCGGGACTGTCTGGCAACACCGGCACGTTCCGCCCTTAATTACTGATAAGCTTTCTCTCCTTGTTTGCAGGGTCAAATTGACTGGCACGTCTCGGGAGGATTGCGCAGGATTGACCACCCTTGCGTTGAAGCTAGGCGGATCTGCTCCATCGAGCGGACCCTTCCGGCTTGCTTCGTGTGTCCTCGGCACGGAGACGAAAATTCTGTGTCGACAGAAGCCCAGCCATCATAACACTAAGTCAATCGTGGTTTCTAGAGTTATAGGGATATCATCAATTCTTGTACTTGTTCTAATCTTAATCTTAGGTGTCGTTCTCCGCCTCCAGTGCCCTACAAAATGTCCATACACAACTTATAAAGTTAGTAACTAATTGTTTTGGCCCCTTGAGATGTGCAAAAGATAAAGTTGAAGGTACAACACACATATAAGGTAGTAGTTTATTATGCTAATCAGCTGCCAACATGGATATGGTTCAGCAAAAAAACCTATCAATATATAGTAGTCTAGGTCTTAATACTTGCAAGATTCAATGAGATTCAGGCCTCAATTGTCTAACTGCTATACTCAATTAGCAAGAAAGAATTCTTAACTTCAGGAATTTTACTTCCTCACAGGGAAAAAACATGCCTAAGAACATAACCAACAAGCGCTTACCTTGGCTAAGCAGCTATTTCTCCAGCAGCAGTAGGCATGGTGTTCCCCGTCATCTAGAGCTCATCAGCTTCTGTGTCAAACCCTCCATCACTATCTTTTTTCCCATGTCACAGATTTGGTGCCTGCATACCTGCATGAGAAAATAGAGCAAATGAAACAATTGTTGAGGTCTATGGATCTTGAATGGGAAAATTTTCAGTGAGCCTAGTCACTACTTCTAGTTTGCCGCAATGGCAAATAAAATTCAACTGAGTTCATGCATAGTAGTTAATGTCATTTGTGTAAACTTTATTATGTCACAGAGTATTACTAATGCCCACCTGGCCAAAGAACATGAAAGTTACAAGTCATCCATAGTCACTTGAAGGTGAACATGTACATGATTTAATACTAGAGACCAATATGCTTAAGGGTGTCACTAGTAAACAATTAAAGAAAAAAAACAAGAAAGATAGTAGTACGAAGGAGCATCACTCTTTTTACTGAAACCTGAATATATTCAGTACCATTATTGATAGACCCTATAGCACTAGAGAGGACCACTCTTACCCAATTGCATTCTGCACTAGAACTAAAATGCTAGTACTCAACGATGATAACCAAATGCACCCATAGTCCAAAACGATCCAAAATCATATGATAATTCCCAGAAGAAAATTTAATCCACCCACAGATCCTAATGTATTTATGACTGGATGTAGGAAAGATATCAGTATATCACACAGTTTGGGCCACACCCATGAGGGACAACATGCATCCTTCCTTCAACTACATGATAGGTCATTATTTGTAATAATCTAACTTCAGTGAAGAAAACAATAACAGAACCTCTAGTTCCATTCTGAAGATCTATTAAGTTCAACCATAGCAGGGTATTTCCCAAGGTCAAAAAAGTTCTGCAACCTCAAAGCTGCAAGTCTTTCTCCTTGAAACCTCTAACTTATACTAGTAATGCATATCATCAAACATTGCTGAGCAAATGTCTCAGTCATATGGAAGGAAAGCTAATCTGCACCTGTCCCTAGAGGCCTAGACACAGCCTCTTCACTGAACGACACACAAAAAAATAAGTAAACAGTGAACAACTGAATATGCAGCAGCTCATTGAAAGAAAAACATTGAATTTCAAATAAAAAACCTTTGGGGTCTACTAAGCAGCCTGCACAACTTGGATTATCAGTTTCTCGCAAACCTTGTTACTAGTTACAGTTTGGCTAAACTAACATTCATTCAGTATGTCAGATTGACTTGCTGACCATAGTTTAATGCAAATAACTCACCACGCTCAATAGACAAGTCGACAATTGATTGTCTCGGTGCTTGCTGGAAATGGAATTGAAGGCACACTCAAAAGGGTGAAGCAAGCGGGGACGAGAAACAAACCCTCATCGATGTCTCCACTCAGATCTGCGACCGCTGGTGCCTGATCTACGGAGGATGGACCACCGACTTGCCATCCGCTGTCAGCTCTTCCCGTGGCGAGGTGGGGGCGGAGGATCACGACGAGAGTCGGCCTGGCGGTGCGCCGGCTGGGGTCGTGAGCGGCGATGCGTAGGCACGGAGCCGTCCCCAGCCTGCACGCACCACCGGAGTGGTGTGCCGCCGGAGGGGCCGCGGCCTGCAAGCTCACGCCGCCGGAGGGGGGATGGGGGGCTCGTCCCGTACTTGCCTGCGCCGCCAGAGCAGGTGAGTAGGAGTTCGTGGGGGACTGCGTGAGGGAGAAAGAGAGGGCAGTAGGGTTTCGACTAAGAAGAAGAGAACGCTGTGTTTTATTCATCATTTCATGTATCTCGGTTGTTCAAAGTCGATCAGACGGCGAAATGCGAGTATGCTCCGAGATGGGCTGAGACGGGCCGAATCACTGATGGGCTAAATGCAAAATTGCTTCGCTCTTTACTGTGTAATAACGATTTATTAATTTTTTTTATTATCAAGTACAAAGATAAAGCAGCATGTGAATCAAACTAAAAGTATCTTTTATAATCTAAAACTTTTCTACAAGCAATAACTTATATTATATGTTGTGCACGAGTTTTAGAAATTTTTGAACATATTTATTATTTTCTGTAGTTTAAATGAATTTCTAGGTACTTATCAAAAGTAATTCCAAATTGAACTGCATGTGACTCCTCTAAGATTAAAAAAAGTCATAAAAATATATTTTGGATAATACATTTCATTCAAGCCAATATCTTAGAGTTAGACAAAAAAATCATTTGCTTGCTAGGATAATTCATGGTACTATCCCCAAATTACCAATAAATAATTATAAGAATATTTAAACATTGTTAGAAAAATCTACAACTGGTACGACAGCGTGTTTTTGGTGTATAATTTTTCTATAAAAAATCAAATGATTTTAACAAAGCAGTACTATACATTGTTCAGAAATGGATACATCTTTTACATAGTTACAAATAAGATGTATCCATTTATGAATAATGTATAGTCCAACTTTGTTAATATGATTTGAAAATTTTATGGCAAGATAATACAACCATGTTATGATCTCATGCCAAATTTTAGGATTTTCAGACACTTTTAAGATATTATTGTTTTTTTATCGGATTCATCAAAATATATGTCAAGTACTTACAAGCATTTCATTGGGTCCAACCTCCAAGAAAATTCAATAACCCCCAAGGAAATGATAATTTACTTGACGATTTAGAATAACACCTAAGGAAATAGGTATTTTCCTTGGCGGATAAGAATAACACTCAAGAAAATAGTAATTTCCTTGACTATTTACAATTACACTCAAGAAAATGGGTAATTTTCTTTGAGGTTCTCAGAACCCGCCAAGGAAACATCCTTATTCCCTGGCGGTTTGCTACAACCCTCAAAAAATACATATTTCCTTGGAGGTTGATGTCCACAGCCAAGGAAACTATACTTTGCTTGGTGGTTCTATTTCAACACTCAAGGAAATTTTTAGCCCTCAAGGTAATTCAGGATTATGGTAGTGAAAACTGAATTTCCTTGGAGGTCGAAAACCGCCAAGGAATGTAGAAAAACTGCCAAGGAAATATTTGCTGGCGGTCAACCATCAAACATGAACCGTTAAGGCTAGATTGCAAGGAAAATAGAATTTACTTGGTGCTAACCCTCAAGGAAGTTTTCCTTGACTACCCACCCGCCAAGGAAATATGGACACACAGTAGATTATCACGGCAATAAGAAAATAAGTCAGCAGTCAAGGAAATTCATTTTCTTGGGGGTGACTAACCACCAAGTTTTGAACTGACAACCAGAACGTTCGCTAGTTACTTCGTTACCACTACACCTCGAAATCATTTGTAACTAAATAGCTGATGCATTGCTTTTGTATTTAGTCTAGTGAATTTTGTAAGGCATATTTGATACCCTAAACGATTTCAAATGAAAAAGTTTGAACAAGAAAGTTTTAGATCCTTTCGAGTACTACAGCTTTGGTTTATGTCATTTCTCCATCCGAGATCATTTGAAAAATTCATAAAAAATATTGATTAAAAAAATGATTTTCTTAACGGTTTGCAATAGCACTCAAGAAAATGGTGTTTTCCTAGGCGTTTCATAGTAACACTCAAGAAAAGTTGCATATTTCCTTGGAGGCCAAGTGGAACTGCCAAAGGATACAAATTACCTTGGCGGTTTAGTACAACCCCCAACGAAATGATAAATTCCTTAGCGGTTGGATATTGGCACTCAAGAAAATCCTGGACCCCCAAGGAATTTCTATTTTGGTGTAGTGGACCACCTATTATATTCTCTCTATTCTAAATTATAAGATGTTTTGGCTTTTCAAGGTGCGTTATTTTTATTATGTATCTACAAATAATGTATATCTAAGTGCATAGCGAAAACTATTTCTTTAGAAAAGTCAAAACATCTTATAACTTAGAATTACGGGGGTATAACTAATTGTCGGGGACCTAATACTGGGGTACCCAATGGGGTGAAGCTAATAACCATCAAACGTTGATGCTTTCAAGCAGATAAGAACGTAACTGCACTTCTTGTCCGTACGACCAGAGGTTGGCCGTGCCTCGCCCAGCCCCGGAGGGTTGGCTCTGCCTCACCCGACCCCAGAGGGCTAGACTCCGCCTCGCTCGACCCCCGAGGGCGGGACTCTGCCTTGCCCGACGTCTGGGGGCTGGCTCCGCCTCACCCGATGGCTAAGGGCTGGCTTCGCCTCACCCGATGATCGGGGACGGGCATTGCCTCGCCTGACCCCCGAGGCCTGGCTCTGCCTCGCCCGATGGCTAAGGGCTGGCTCTGCCTCGCCTGATGACCAGGGATGGGTCTCGCCTCGCCTGACCCCCGAGGGCTGGCTCCGCCTCGCTTGACGACCGGGGACGGGCCTCGCCTCGCCTGACCCCCAAGGGCTGGCTCTGCCTCGCCTGACGACTACACCCTGCTCCTTCATAATGACGGGCACAGGGTAAGACAGGACATTCGAGTCAACCGCAGTACCGAGGACCATGCCCTGCACGCCTGTAGGAAGGTATTGTCAGGATACGACAGGACAGGCACTTTAAGCCCTTCGAGGCATGGCAGAGCCTAAACAGTGTTGTAGGCGCCGACTTTTTGTCTTACAGTATTATGGGCACTGCCATCAGCCCTCAGACACGGATCTTGACATAAGCATATGATAACCACTACAATCCAAGAGAGAACTCACATCATCTACAGTTATGAACGTATAGTCACTTTCCCGTCTGCTCTTTGTGGGATCATGGCTCGGCACCCCGGCATGCCGCACCGTCCACCAGAGTAGGATGGGACGTAACCACTTGCTAAAGCGAAGCTAGGGCACGGCCATGTCAGGATCAATGAACGTGCTATCCCTGGCATGGTCTGCCATGTTAGCAGGGGAGGCTCAAGGGAAAAGGAAGACCCAGCGCCTTCGAAGGACCCTCTCTACCTCTGGTTTTTTCCTTTTCTCCCCATCTATAATCCCTGCTCCCCCTTGGTCTATAAAAGGGAGGACAGGGCACCCCACTAAGGGGATGGATCGATTCCACACACAACACATCACATAACACACAGCCAAACAGCAACCGAGCTCTTGGCATCCTTTTGACCCTTCCATCAGAGACTTGGGACCTATCCCTCTCTCGACCGTTTGTACCCCTTACTCTGAACCTTTTTTGTTGCTAATAACACGAGCAGCAGCAAACTGGACGTAGGGACATTCGGCCCAAACTAGTATAAACCTTATGTCCTTTAGCACACCATCTGGGCCTAATGCGCAACAAATATAAATTTACTAGTTGGTGTTTATTCAAAACACCAATAGTTGGTGCGCCAGGTAGGGGACCTTTGTGCGTTCTAACAAAAAATATCAGGCCACGGATGGCTGGCCACGGTATCAGCTGGGTCCTAGGCGCACACGTGCGCTTCAGGAGCCTAGACTTCATCACCATGGTGGGAGGAGAGTTGACGCTGGCTCACACCGCCATCCAATCTATCCCCTCCATCGGCCTCAACAACGAGAGGTTTGAGCGCCAGCTCGGTGTCTCCCTTGGACCCTGGCAGTCCAGGGATGACCAGTGCTGCCTCACCCTCTCCGACGCCAATGACAAGGCATGGTTTTCTAGAGGAGGATCCCTCTCTCTGGAACACAACATACGGAGCGCCCCGATAGCATTTCCGCATTGTTGCGGCGACCGCTAGCCACCTTGTGGCACAACGCATGGTCCAGCCACCCGCGAACAATGAGTTCATGGGGGTGATCGAACACGTCATGGAATCTCTCCACAACCTCCTCACAAAGGAGCCGGGGTCATCCTCTTTCTCTGACTCCAGTAGGGGGAGCCATCACCCCTCCTGGGAATGCTTCGTGATGGGTACCCCCGAAGGACACGTCGAAAGCATCTCCACGGAGGAGGCAACCTCAGCGGGCAACCTCAGCGGTGAAACCGAAGGGGAGACAGCGGCCGCACCTCACATGGGGGTGGAGCAGCTCAGAGCCCAAAAGCAGGAGATCGATGAAGCTAGACTCCAGCTAATGTGGGAATACGCAGAGATCGATCAGGCGATCGAGCGCCGTGGAGACGGTGGACGCGCACGCGCCACGGCCCATGATGTAAACCGAAGGATCATCGCCGATGATGAAACCCTTCCTCGCTTCGCTCGGGCAAGCCAGAACATCACCACCATGATGGCCTTGCTCCATGGCCTTCCAAAGGCCACGACGCCCGAGGATCATCAGGCCCACCGCGAGATTCGCACGCTGCTTGAGCGTGCAGCAGCGTAGCAGGCGGAGAGTTCATTGTCTTGGTGACACGAGCTCGACACCAGCCAGCATACGCCCTATAGGCATCCTGATAGGGACGCGTTGGTCCACCAGACACCACCGGGCGGCAGGTAGCGCACCACGTTCCTAGTGGTTACGTCCCATCCTACTCTGGCGGACAGTGCGGCATGCCGGGGTGCCGAGCCGTGATCCCACAGAGAGCAGACGAGAAAGTGACTATATGTTCGTAACTGTAGATGATGTGAGCTCTCTCTTGGATTGTAGTGGTTATCATATGCTTATGTTAGGATCCGTGTCCGAGGGCTGATGGCGGTGCCCATAATACTGTAAGACAAAAAGTTGGCGCCTACAACACTGTTCGGGCTCTGCCATGCCTAGAAGGGCTTAAAGCACCCGTCCCTTCGTATCCTGATAGTACCTTCCTACAGGCGTGCAGGGCATGGTCCTCGGTACTACGGTTGACTCGAATGTCCTATCTTACCCTGTGCCCATCATTATGAAGGAGCAAGGTGCAGTTGTCGGGTGAGGCAGAGCCAGCCCTTAGCCGTCGGGCGAGGCAGAGCCAGCCCTCGGGGGTCGGGTGAGGCGAGGCCCGTCCTCGGTCATCAGGCGAGGCTGAGCCAGCCCTTAGCCATCGGGCGAGGCGGAGCCAGCCCTTGGGGGTCGGGCGAGGCGAGGCCCATCCCCGGTCATCGGGTGAGGCGAAGTCGGCCCTTAGCCGTTGGGCAAGGCGGAGCCAGCCCTCGGGGGTCAGGCAAGGCGAGGCCCATCCCCGGTCATCGAGCGAGGTGGAGCCAGCCCTTAGCCGTTGGGCGAGGCGGAGTCCAGCCCTCGGGGGTTGGGCGAGGCGGAGCCAACCCTCGGGGGCTGGGCGAGGCGCGGCCAACCTCTGGTCGTATGGATAAGAAGTGCAGTTAAGTTCTTGTCTGCTTGAAAGCATCAACGTTTGATGGTCATTAGCTTCACCCCGTTGGGTACCCTAGTATTAGGTCCCCGACAGTAGCCCCTGAGCCCCTAGGTGATTCGGATAGAATCGCCTGGGGGTGATTTGACTTGCCAGAGGGTGCGCGCGAGCGCACCCGACGGGTGTAGCCCCTGAGCCCCTGGGTGATTTGTATAGAATCGCCTAGGGGGTTTTTCGATTCGCCAGAGGGTACGCGCGAGCGCACCAGTCGGGTGTAGCCCTCGGGTGATTTGGATAGAATAGTCCGAGGGGCATTTCGGACCCTCCGTGGGTATGGTTGTGAGATTTGGTATTTTGACAACTGGATAGCTTAAAGGGAACCCTGGTATCCCATTTGTGGGGATTCATCTAGGGTTAGCCTAGTTGAGAGTTAATCGTGGATCGAGACTCCCTTGAGGTTTGTGTGTCTGAGTTCCAGCCGCTTGCGGTCCATCCCTCATTGGAATAGCCGTCAAAACTATGGGGCCAGCCCTTGAACTCCTGGGCCTGGGTGGGCCGAAGAAATGGTTCTTAACCCATATCCCCTCTACGGGAAAAGAGTCCTAGTCTGCCTGGGAAGACGAAACGTCTGGCACGACTTTAGTGGGAAAGGATAGGGATCGCGGGCGCGTATCCCATGACGTGATGTGGTGGTGTATCGTGGTAGGCACGGAGATCTAGGAGGACGGTTGCCCTTCTCACATCCATCGCCCCTATAAAACCAAGAGGTTTGCTCCCAGGGTTCCATACTTTGCCTTTTCGCCTTTGCATCTACAACTTCAGCCGCCAATTGCCTGAGCCTCCCGCACCTGCATCGCAGCCGCCATCAAGCCCGCGTCCACCCCCTCCCAATCGTCCAATGGAGTTGTGGTGCAGATCCGACATCACCCTTCAGCGCCTGGAGGGCCTCGTCCACCATGGCCTTCTTTGCCCACTGACCGCCGCCAAGGAGTGGTGGCTGCCCGGCAATGAGGATGAGCCATTGCCGCCCAAAGGTTATGTTGTGTCCTTTGATCTCTTTCACGAGCGGGGATTCACCACCCCTGCCCACAAGTTCCTTCGAGGGCTGCTGGATTACTACAAGGTGGAGTTGCAGCACCTTACTCCCAAAGGGGTCCAGCACATTGCGGCGTTCGTCGCCCTGTGTGAGAGGTTCTTGGGGATTAGTCCCCACTTCGACCTGTGGCGGTATCTCTTCACCGTCAACCTTTTGAAGAAGTGGGTCGGGAAGCGAGAGCTGAGCGTGCCGGTGGGATGTGCCATCATTCATCTCTGCAACAACCAGGTGAATGAATACCCATCGATGCATCTGTCAACCTCCAACAAGGGGTGGCATTCGCATTGGTTTTACATCAAGGACGACGTTGCCGCCCCCTTACCAGCGTTCTCCGGGCGTATCATCGAAGAGGTTCCAGAGTCGTCGAAGTGGGGTGTCCTAGACAAAGACAAGAAGAAGATCAAGGACCATCTCGTCGCCCTACATATTCTAAAGGAGAGGGGCGTGAAGGGGTCAGGGATCATTGGCGCCTACCACATGAGGAGGGTGGCGCCACTGATGGCTCGCGCACTTCTCCTGCACCTGATGGCACCTAGAGGATCACTCATAGGGACAGCGCTTGCCAAGGGAGCGCTTCCCCCCTCTGAAGTGGCGCAGTGCATCAAGGAGGCGATGGAGCCCTTGAAGGACGGTGCTGGCGCTGCTCTTGATTTCATGTACCTAGTGTCGGGGCATCCCCCAATGTGGCTAGAAATAGGGTACATTGACTTCGTAAGTTCTTTTTTCCCGTGCCTCCTTTTTAATTGAACTCCCGACCCCTTGGTGCTGACATTAGGATAGCGGGACCAGCCGAAGAGGCTCGTCTTCATGGATTGCCTGGCTCCACCGCCGAAGGACAAGTTCATGGCGGCGGCCAACCATGCCATGGCTGAGTGGGATAAGAAGATGAAGGAGTTTAAGAGGATGAAGAAGCTGCCGAAGCAGTAAGCACTGGAGTGAAGTGAAGAAACAGACAGTGATGACAACAATGACGACAATGAGGAAGACGATGTGGTAGTCGCAGACATCGAGTAGGGTGACCTAGAACGCAAGGACGCGCCGACAGGCACCCACTCATCAATGTAGGGACCCTTCTCGTGCCACGCGAGGGAAGGTGAGGTCATGAGGCCAGGCGGAGATGGGCCAAACCATTAGCCCATCCCCAAGACCAGTGGGAGCGGATGGATCCGCCGCCACACCTAGGGTGCCAATGGAGGGGGTGGCTCCACTACCGTGCCCCAAGAGCCGATAGGGGCAGGCGGATCTGCCGCCGTGCCCGAGGTGCCGATAGAGAGGGGTGGCTCCACCACCGTGCCCTCGGAGGCAAGGGAGATGAGCCCCTCAGCTCGAGAGTAGGGGGCAGGCTTGAAACGGTCCCACCCAGACGAATTGGAGCATGAATCTAGGGGTATATCCCCAAAACGTCCCTACAGCCCTACAGCGCCAGCGTAAGTCACCGATTGTTCTATTTTTTTCTATTTTTAGTGTGACCTATGCCTTTTAACTCTTGCAGATTCTTGAGACGGGGCCGCTCTTTGGCGCTGGCACCCAAGAAGAGCGTTGCTCTTCAGGCAGGACGGGCGTCATCGCCTGATGTCGCACCTGTTTCGGGCAGGAGCATAGCCGATGTTGCGGCCTCGTCGACCGGTCAGGCGCCGCCTGCGGTGGCGCTCATGGCCTCGGCGGGTCAAGCAGACGCCAGGGCCGAAGAAGCACCCTCGGGGGTCATCGAGCACATGATGGCAGAGGTGATTCCGCCGCCTATGTTGGAGTGGATGGAGCTGCCGCTAGCGCTTGTGGCGCCCTCTGTGGTGGGCGCGGCGCCGTAAGCCGAGGCTCCGGCGTCGCAAGCGGAGATGGCCATGACCGTGACAAGCCAGGCGCAGCCGGACGCAACCATAGTGGTGTTTGAGGGAGTGGCACGATCCGTGCCATCGGTGGCCTAGGCGACAGCGCTCGAGGTGGGCCGGACAAAGGGGGACATGGCCGAAGGGCCCTCGGGCATCGTGGCGGTGGTGGAGAGGACCAGTGGGGAGTCGTCGTCGGCCCTGATGTCGGGGGATACCCGGCCGGGTATCCGCTTGATCTTCCCTCTCGACGGAGGGATCCTGGCTACGAGCAATGAGGGATCCTAGCTATAGAGGACACGCGGTTTATACTAGTTCGGGCAGAATATCCCTACATCTAGTTCATTGCTGCTGCTCGTGTTACTAGCACTGAAAGTTCATAGTAGGGGTTACAAATATGCAAGAGAGGGACAAGTCCCAAGTCTCTGGTGAAAGGAGTAAATGGATACTGAGAGAGCTCGGTTGCTACTCAGCCATGTGTTTGGGGTTTGATGGGTTCATGATGGTACGATCGGATCTAGCCTGAATCGATGTGATGTGTTGCGATCTGGTTGGTTGAGGTTCGATTCAAGTCCTCCTCCATGGGATGCTCTGCTTTCCCTTTTATAGACCAAGGGAAAGCATAGGTTACAGCAGAGGAAAAAAGAAGAAACGAGAGGGAGAGGACAGCCTTCAGGACCGTCGGGTCCTTCTTATCTTTCATGTGGGGTTTCGCCGACACTGTAGATGTCAACAGGGACAGCACCACATCGCGGTCTTGTCCATCACTGGCGCCATGCATAGGCGTCATCTACTGGTCATGGCGCTCCACTCCATCCTAGAGGACATCGTGGTGAACCAACATGCCTGTCAGCGTTCGTATAGGGTTTAGGCAGAACAGCACCGATACGCCCGACGTTGTTCTTGATATGAATCCTCTGGTATGGCCCGTCAAGGCCACGGGTTACAAAGGGGCATGCCGGTGTCTTCCCTGGTGTCAGAGCTTTGACTCAGGCCCATATGCTTGGACCTGGAGTGGATGGCGGTGGTATGGGTCTCCATCGGGGGAGGCGGAGCCCGTGGCCTCAGGGTCGGGCGAGGTGGAGTCCTCCTCCAGAGGCCAGGTGAGGCAAAGTGCAAAACCAAGGGTCGAGCGAGGCGGAGCGTAGACCCAAGGGTCAAGTGAGGCGGAGTCCTCTCCTAGAGGCCAGGCAAGGCGGAGCGCAAACCTGAGGGTCAGGCGAGGCGGAGCACAAACTCAAGGGTCGGACGAGGCGGAGCGTAGACCCTCGGGGTCGGGCGAGGAAGAGCCCACAGCCTCGGGGTCAGGTGAGGTAGAGTCCTCCCCCAGAGGCCGGGCGAGGCGGAGCGTAGGCCCAAGGGTCGGTCAAGGCGAAGCGCAGACCCAAGGGTCAGGTGAGGTGAAGCGCAGACCAAAGGGTCAGGCGAGGCGGAGCCTGCGGTCTTGGGGTCGGGCGAGGCGGAGTCCTCTCTTAGAGGTCGGGCAAGGCGAAGCATTGAAAGGTCCTAATATGGCTAGATGGGGGGTGAATAGCCTATTTAAAAATCTACAAACCAACTAGAGCAATTTGATTAGTATGACAAATAGCAAAAAGCAAACTTGTTCTAGCTCTACAAAGGTTACAAGCCACCTATCCAACAATTCTAGTTGTTATGATCACTAGGCACACAATCTACTAGGTCACTACTCACTAAGGTCTCTCATAATTGCTACACTAAAGAGCTCCACTAGATGAACTTAATCTACAAAATAAGCTCTCAATTTTAGCTACACTAAAGAGCTTGCTATAGCTAGTTTGTGGGAATCTAAATGAGTAAGTGAGGTGATTGTACCACCGCGTAGAGGAGTGAACCAATCACAAGATAAATACTCAATCAATCACTGAGAGAATACCAAACGGCAAGAGATAACCAATTTTTTCTCGAGGTTCACATGCTTGCCAACATGCTACGTCCCCGTTGTGTCGACCAACACTTGGTGGTTCAGCGGCTAAGAGGTGTTGCCCAAACCTTGTCCACTCAATTTGGACACCGCAAGAACCTACCCACAAGTGATGTAACTCAATGACACAAGCAATCCACTAGGGTTACCTTTAAGTGCTCTACCGGGGAAGGTACAAGTCCCATCACAATCACCGGAGATGGCCATGAACAATCACCAACTCATGCCAATCCTCCTCCACTGCTCCAAGCCATCTAGGTGGTGGCAACCACCAAGAGCAACAAGCGAATCCCGTAGCGAAATACAAACACGAAGTGCCTCTAGATACAATCACTCAAGCAATGCACTTGGATTCTCTTCCAATCTCACAAAGATGATGAATCGATGAGGGAGATGAGTGGGAGGGCTTTGGCTAAGCTCACAATGTTGCTATGTCAATGCAAATGGCCAAGAGAGTGAGCTTGAGCCGGCCATGGGGCTTAAATAGAGAGCCCCCACAAATAGAGTCGTTGGCTCTCTATTCACTGAAAATTCGGGGCGACCGGACGTAGGAGCCCAGCGTCTAGTCACGCAATGTACGCCATGATTGCCCCGATCTCAACGGTTATCAGTGCACTTAAGTTGTGATCGGATGCGCTGCTTTGAAGTGACCGAACGCAGGACCCCAGCATCTGGTCGTTTCTAGTAAGGTTCCAGTCACGATCGGACGCGTCCGGTCACGCTCGACCGGACTCACCCAGCGTCCGATCACTCACCATCTCCTTTGTGCACCGCCACATCAGCACGACCAGATGTTGAACAGTGTTCAGCCAAAGTCCGGTCGCCTACGTCTGGTCACGATACCGAGGGCAAGCTTCACTGCGTGCCACTGACCAGACGTAGGACCCCAGCATCCGGTCACTGCGTGACCAGCGTCTGGTGCACCCTGTGAAACCTAGCGTCCAGTCACTTTAGCAAGCGCGCATCTCCACCATAGGCATTGCCTAAGGCACAAGTGAGCTCATTCACCTCCTTCTTGAGGGTCTCATTTTCCACCATTAGTGAGGCATCACAAGTAGAACCATCACTCAAAGGTGAAGTTGATGTGGAAATGCTACAAGAAGTGTTAGTGGAAGCAACTACGATGGGCTTATAAAAAGATTCATCAATAATATCACATGTTAGTCCCACATCACCAGACACAATCTCTTGCTCCTTCTTGTCTTCCTCCATTTTGACTTGCTCGATGAGAGAGGAGTGAGCCTTTTCATGTTAAGAGTGAGCTTTGCCAATCTTCTTATGGGCTTCCATTAGCTTCTCATGAGCGGCATTGAGCTCATCAAGAGATTGCTCAAGAAATTAGACTTTCTTATGTAATTCTTTGCACTCCTTTCTCTTCATCTCAAAGCAAGTGTGCACTTGCTCACACATGTCCATGAGCTCCTCCTTGGAGTACTCCTCATCATCATCATCACTCCTACAAGCAGCACTTTCACATTCATCATCATCATTCACATCATATTTTACCTTGGTAGGCTTTGCCATGAGGCATGTTGATGGAGTGTCGAAGATAGAGGGCTTGTTGTTGATGGTGATGCTTGCTAGTCCTTTCTTGATAGATTTCTTGCTATCATCACTAGAGTCATCACTATTCGAAGACCCATCACTATCCCAAGTGACCACATAGCCTCCACCCTTCTTCTTTAGGAAGGTCATCTTCTTCTCCTTCTTCTCTTTCTTGTGCTTCTTCTTCTTATCCTCATCATTGTCACTATTATAGGGACAATCCGCTACAACGTGATCGGGGCTCTGGCAATTGTAGCATCTTCTCACATATTCTTTGCTTTTGGTGTGATCTCTTCTCTTTCTTGCACCATAGCCCTTCTTCTTCATGAATTTTCTCATCTTGCGCACAAATAGAGCCATGGCTTCATCATCAATGTCACTAAGATCCTCATCATCACTTGATTTTTTCTTAGACTTGCCCTTGTTCTTGGATGATGAGCTAGCCTTGAATGCTACACTATTTTTCTTCTTGTCTTCTTCCTTCTTGTCATCCTTGTCAACCTCTTCCCTTTCCACACGGTATGTCTCTTGTGTCATGATATCACCTAGTACTTGGTTAGGGGTAATCTCCTTCAATCCTCCTCTTATAATAAGCAATCTCAACATCTCAAATCTTGGAGGTAAGCACATCAAGAACCGATGAGAGACATCATCATTA
The DNA here is from genome assembly GCA_904845875.1 of Miscanthus lutarioriparius. NCBI lineage: Eukaryota > Viridiplantae > Streptophyta > Magnoliopsida > Poales > Poaceae > Miscanthus > Miscanthus lutarioriparius. The sequence continues at coordinate 17,283,470 of CAJGYO010000009.1, read as the reverse complement.
TTGATCTTCTCTCCCAATGCCTTCAAATCATTGACAATCACTTGCAATCGATGGAACATCTCCGGAATGCTCTCTTCTTCTTTCATCTTGAAGCTTGTCAACTTGTCCTTGAGAATATACAACTTGGCACTCTTCACCGCCGGTGTGCCCTTATATGTTTCCTCCAATCTCTTCCACACCTCATTAGCTCTCTCATAATCCTTGATTTGCTCAAACACCTTAGAATCAATGGCATTATATATGGTGTTGAAAGACATTGTATTGCATTGCTTGTTGGTCTTGTCTTGGTTGGTGAGTTTGTCGGGATCAATCATAGCATAGTCATTCTCGGTCACATCCTATACTTGATCATTAATTGAACCAAGATACATCTTCATCTTTCTCTTCCAATAATCATAGCTTGTGCCATCAAAGAGCGGTGGTTTGCCCCCACATGGTTGAACACAACTTGAGACATAATTTGACACTGAGGTTGTTAAGCCTTCAATCAAACGGTGACCATGGCTCCGATACCACATGAAAGGTCCTAATATGGCTATAGGGGGTGAATAGCCTATTTAAAAATGTACAAACCAACTAGAGCAATTTGATTAGTATGACAAATAGCGAAAAACAAACTTGCTCTAACTCTACAAAGGTTGCAAGCCATCTATCCAACAATTCTAGTTGTTATGATCACTAGGCACACAATCTACTAGTTCACTACTCACTAAGAGCTCTCACAATTGCTACACTAAAGAGCTCCACTAGATGAACTTAATCTACAAAACAAGCTCTCAATTCTAGATACACTAAAGAGCTTGCTATAGCTAGTTTGCGGGAATATAAATTAGTAAGTGAGGTGATTGTACCGCCGCGTAGAGGAGTGAACCAATCACAAGATGAATACTCAATCAATCACCAGGAGAATACCAAACGGCAAGAGATAACCAAGTTTTTCTGAGGTTCACGTGCTTGCCAACACGCTACGTCCCCATTGTGTCGACCAACACTTGGTGGTTCGGCGGCTAAGAGGTGTTGCATGAACCTCGTCCACACAATTTGGACACCACAAGAACCTACCCACAAGTGAGGTAACTCAATGACATGAGCAATCCACTAGGGTTACCTTTTGACGCTCCACCAGGGAAGGTACAAGTCCTATCACAATCACCGGATATGGCCACGAACAATCACCAACTCGTGCTAATCCTCCTTTGTTGCTCCAAGCCGTCTAGGTGGTGGCAATCACCAAGAACAAAAAGCGAATCCCGCAGTGAAACACGAACAACAAGTGCCTCTAGATGCAATCACTCAAGCAATGCACTTGGATTCTCTTTCAATCTCACAAAGATGATGAATCGATGATGGAGATAAGTGGGAGGGCTTTGGCTAAGCTCACAAGGTTGCTATGTCAATGCAAATGGCCAAGAGAGTGAGCTTGAGCCGGCCATGGGGCTTAAATAGAAAGCCCCCATGAATAGAGCCGTTGGCTCTCTGTTTACTAAAAATTCGGGGCGACCGGACACGCCGGTCAGATCGACTGGACGTAGGACCCCAGCGTCCGGTCGCGTGATGCACGCCACATGGCCCCTGCTTCAAATACCGATCGCCCGATCTCAACGGTCATCAGTGCACTTAAGTTGTGACCGGACGCACTGCTTGGAAGTGATCGGACGTAGGACATCAGCGTCCGGTCGTTTCGATAAAGTTCAATCACGACCGGACGCGTCGATCACCGTAACCAGACTCACCCAGCGTCCGGTCACTCACCGTCTCCTCTGTGCATCGCCACATCAGCACGACCGGACGCTGAACAGTGTTCAGCCAGAGTCCGGTCGCCTGCATTCGGTCACGAGACCGAGGGCAACCTTCATTTGTGTGCCATTGGCCGGACGCGGGACCCAGCGTTCAGTCCTTTGCATGACCAGCGTCCGGTGCACTATAAAACCACATCTTTTCTCAGACAGGCGCTGAGTGAAGTTTGAACCCTTGCTCCCAAGTGCTAAACACAATGTGTATCACCTTTGTGCATGTGTATTAGCATATTTTCACAAACATTTTTAAGGGTGTTCGCACTCCACTAGATTCTAAATGCATATGCAATGAGTTAGAGCATCTAGTGGCACTTTGATAACCGTGCATTTCGATCGAGTTTCACCCATCTTAATAGTATGAAGCGAGGCGGAGCCCTCCCCGTAAGTCGGGTGAGGCGGAGTTCGCCTCGGAGGTCGGAATCCGGTCTCCATCCGTCGATAGTCAACGGTTTGCTTGGGCCTACTGGATCTCAAACAATACGGGCCTTTCCCGTGATCCAAATTCTAATGGGCCTGCATGGATCACCAAATTTTACTTCCATCCAAACAATGGTGTGGAGTCGTTAGAGCTTAGGCCGTGCCCAAGGCACCATGGTGGCGTGCTGCCCCAAGTGTCACGTCGAAGCTAGCCCTACAGGTCATACCAATTGATAGCTTCGCAGGCTGTGAGATGTGCCTGCAGAAGCTGTGATCTTCTCGATTGACAAAAGGTGAAGGCATTCGCTGGAGCAATCGTTGGGGTGAGGAGGCACCTATTGTGATATCACAGCCTTGTTTAGATTGCAAGTTTTTTCACTCTCTCTCAATCACATTAAATCTTTGACACATGCATGGAGTATTAAATATAGATAAAAAAAATAACTAATTACACAGTTTGATTGTAAATTACGAGATGAATCTTTTGAGCCTAGTTAGGCCATAATTAGACAATAATTATCAAATACAAACGAAAATGCTACAATGTCAAATACTGATTCATAACCCCAATCTAAACAAGGCACACCTTCCCATGACAATGTTCAATGAAAGCAGCATGCACCTGCCAGCCACTGACGTGACTTGTGGAATCAGAAATTGTAACCTGCGCTGAGAGATTAATAGTCTTAGACTGCCTCGGTCTACATGGCCCGGTACTTTTTGGTGATCATGAGGCAAATACTCGTGACTGCCCGCGTTGGGCGTGCCCGTAATGATCATGAGGTCTGCAGAAAAAAAAATCTCTGGTTGTGACATGACTTATGGCCGGAATTCTTCTGGTCTGATCGGCAGGAGTCGTGTGCTGTCCAGGAGCAATCCCGTGAGCTAGGAGGGCGATCTCGTGAAGGAGCACAGGGGATGGGGATGCAGGCCTACAGCAAGCGCAGCCCACCCGCGGGCCATGTGCGTGAGCCTAATAACATCGTTTCGAGGCTGGAATTCCAGCACACTAGCGCGTTAGGGCTCGCTTGGTTCCATGGGAATACACCCAGGAATCGTTCCAGCTGATAATGTATCCTGCACCTACACTATCGCCATTTTTTTACCGGCGGTCCAAGAAAACCATGTTGTAGTAGCTTCCGCTAGTCTCCGCACGTTGGGAGTCAACCGCCAGCCCCACTAAACAGCAAAGGCTCATCTGATTCGAATCGCGCGAACGATCAGATAGCCCCACAACTTTCTATTTTTGGAAAAAAAAGTTCCGCAACTTTCCTTTTTGAAAGTTAGAAAGTTATACGCATAACTTCAACATATAACTTTTGGAACAAACTTCAACGTATAACTTATATATATAACTTATACGCATAACTTGAAGGTATAACTTCAACGTGACAAAGTTACGCGTATAACTTATACATATAACTTATTACGTAACAAAATTATACACATAACATTTATGTATAATATTTTGCATAACAAATTTATCAACATAATTTCTTATAAAGCTACAAAATTATACACAAAACTTTTATGTATAACATTTTGTTGTACAAATTTATTATCATAATTTTTTATTATAAATTTTCTGACATAGTTTTTATGTAATTTTATATACAACTTATCATGATAACTTTTATATGTATAAGTTATGTTATTTATAAAATTATTATAAAAAATTGTGCCAGAAAATTTATGTTGAAAAATTATTATCATAGAAATAGAAATTTTTTGTGCTAAGTTGTCTATGAAAAAAGTTACGATAAAAACTTGTGCTAATAAGTTCTGCTCTGTAAAATGTTATATTATCAAAAGTTGTAAATATAAGTTGTGGTATTAAGTTATGCATAAAATTTATGTGTATAACTTAGTAACTTTTCTAAAATATAAAGTTGCGGAAATAACTTTTTTCAGAAAAGAAAAGTTGTGGGACTACTTATCGTTCGCTGGATTTCAATCGAGTGAAGGCCCGAGGGAGTGGAATTAGGGTCCACTGCTCGCTTGGGCATACTAGATCGCAAAGAATATATGGGCCTTCATCTGGGATGCAAATTTTAATGGGCCAGCATGGATCGCCCCCACTTTTATGTTTGATCCAAGCAATGGTGGACTGGAGGGCTTATACTCGACTTATGTCAATGGGTCATGAGGTCTGCAGAAAAAAAAGGAACTTTAGCTCGGCCACAACTTATGGGTGTGGGCTAGGGATACAAATGTGCAAAACACTAAAAATGATTTTTTATTTTCTTTTGTTTTTAATAAAAAACAGGAAATGGTTAGAGAACACATCGAGAAGCTCCTAAATATTTTTGAAAGTGTTAACACCAAATCGGATCACATACAAGTAAAGCTAGCACATTCGAGGTCGCACATGCTCTATCACTCAGCGAGGAACCCCATTAGCAACACCGATCAACCGGTCGGCAGAGCCAATTTGAAGCCCGTCCTTCGCCTGAAAAATTCGAGAACACTTCCTGGGAAAACCCGCCAGGGAGATCGATGCACGCCAAGGGTATTCTAGGGTCGACAGGATCACCTAGAACATCATCGAATCTTGTCGAGAGACGTGCCGAACAATAGGCGGATTGGAAAACAAGGGAAAGAAGAAAATAAATTTGGTATTAGTCAATTAATCAGGTGTGTACCCATTATTTTATAGAGAGTATGGTGGTCTTATCCCATTGGAAACCAATGTGGTATTATTTTTATGTCGAACATATAGTTTTCTTAGATTGGACCAAAACTAGGATGGACATATTAAAATTGGTATGGACCCAATTTAATTGTCAACAGAAAGATTGCATGTTAGAAAGAAAATACAGTAATTCTTAACGACTGCAATCTCAATTTAAAAATCGGTTTCATTTGAGTGAAGGATGCGACACAAATTCTAAGTGAAAGTACAGTACATGACAAAAATCATCACCAGTGGTGGCATTTCCTGCCTTTTGTACTACCTTACATATGCTGTGGGAGCGTTGCTATATGTGGACATGTGGTAGGCTGGTAGCAGTTAATCTGAAATGATCACAAGATCAGTCATGGGCATTAGTAGACTTGTTCAGATCTCAACTGCATTTTGCTGCAGTTGAGTTGAGGTGATTCGAGCGCCGTGCTGCATTTAATCGCTTGTTTCTGCCTGAACCATTTTCACTGGACCAATGCAATTTGAGAGTTTTTTCTTTTCTGCATCACGGACGGCCTTGATGAGTCCTTAAAATATATCAGCGCAGAGTAGTTGGCTCCTACTAAGACTCTATTGTGATGTAGTAGGTCGGATCAGTGATAGTCGACTTTGGATATACTTCTCCTCCAGTACGAAATTACAATCCACTATATATTTCAAAGATTTTACTCTTGAGATTGTACATAGTTACTCCTAAACCTATTTGGCTACCTCTTTCAAACAATAGTAACTACCAACAACGATCAGTATGGGATTATGGGCTTCTCATACAGTTAATGTTATCTTGGAAATTTAAAATGCCATACACATTTGCAAACCCAACAGGACAGTGTGAAGCATGTTTTGACTGGAGGGAGTTATCTAGCGTTACAATATATATGTTGGCAAGATTAACTTATTCATATTTGGGAGGTGATTACAGGTATTGCTCAGGTGCAGTGGTGGGCGTGGTCCATCCGCTTTTGTTAGTTGCCATGCCATGCATGGTCTGTACTTCTGAATGCTATATACGCATCAGTTTATGTCCTGCACACTTGCAGAGTAGTTGCAGTAATGTTGAGACAATGCAATGACATCTATTTAGTCTACTTTGGGCCAACAGGCTTGTGTGATTTCCATGTCCCCAGCTATGGTTCCGCAGAAATCTATCATCTCCATTACCCCTTTGCCTTTGGATTCGCCGCCATTCACTCCCTTACGATAAATGGGAAGCTACTGACTGCAGACTATACAGATACATAATCATTTTATCTCACACACTATCCTCTACGAAATCCTTTCAAATAGTCTTGGTATGGCTCCACAGGTAAATATGTTTCTTCTGTTCAATATAATCGGTAGCTCTCCTGCTAGATTTGTTTTAAAAACTATATATAGATTTTTGGATTTTTTTTCCAGATTTGTATATACTGAATCATATTGAGTAGTGGGGTCATAGCATATGGCATGTGAGACATGAATAGGGTGGGTGGGTGGGGGGGTGGGTGGCGGGGCTGGACTGGACATGAATGGAACTTATTCCCATGGGACATGGGTCCTTGTCCAGAGCCTACAGCTCCAAGTCTCCAAGCATTAGCAAGACCCCCGGGTATATATATGCTGTATATAGTTGTATTAATGGTATTGTCATCTTCAAAGTCCTGCAACCACGCTGAAATGAATGGACGGATGAATGATTGGCGTCATGTGGGGGACGGAACGAATGTACAATCCTCAATCCTTGCCCAGATCGACCTCAACCACATTTCCATGCCAATAAATTAAGGGGTGTTTGGTTTGTGCCGCTAAACTTTAGTCCCTCTTAAATGGTTTAATCTCATTTAGTCACTTCAAAGTTGCTAGAGAGGACTAAAGCCCTTTTAGTCTCATTTAGTTATAGTGTTTGGGTAAAAAATGACTAAATGAAACTAGATTTAGGAGCTCCTAGCTGAACCAAACACCCTCTAAGACTGGCTGTCCCAGAGCTAATAATGTGATGCTGGATGTTAACCAGGCAATGCACCATCAATTCATTCCATAGGGCTAGTTATCTGCTCGTTGTCTTTCGTATCTAGGGTTCGAATGGCAAAAAAATTCGAACCCAGTCGAAATGGATGGATCTCTGAAATTTTGGTAATTTCATTCGAACCAGCGTTCACTTATTTTGGCCGGTCAAAATATTCTTGTTTAGCCAATATTTTGTTTGGCATGTATGTTTAGGTCTATGTGAGGAGCCGTTGGAGATGGCTCATCGATAATGTCAATAGGGGACGGCTCGTCAGATCGTTTTCTAGGGATAGGGTGACCTGAATCTTGGTGGCATATTTGGCTTAGGGGGCAACCCGTCCCTTGTCGCCTTAAAGCTACCTAGAACGTCGTTGAATCTCGCGGAGAGATGCAACAGTAAAAATTGGATAATAGATGCAAAAAAGACGATTGAGTGTTGGATTCTTCAATCGGTCGTAATCCTCTAGAGAGGATGGTATTATCCCAATAAAAAACAAGTCCAAACTGTATTCTTTACGTTTCCTACACAAAAATCGGTTCGGACTCCAGCCAAGAAATCGGCCTAGACGGTTCCCAAACCGGCTAGGACGGTTCTGTCGAGCTTGGTGGCAGCCAGCCGGCTGGGCGAGCAGGAAGACCAGCCTGGCCGGGTCCCAAACCGGCCAGGGCAGTTGGGCAGTGTGGCGCGCAGGTGGGCCACCCTGCCTGGTTCTCTAACTGGCCAGGCCGGTTCCTTTAGGGGCCGGCCCAAGGGGGTGCATAGGAGCAGGCAGCCAGTCTGGCCGGCTTGAGGACCGTCCAGGCCGGTTCAACATGGGAGCTCCGCCTTTTTCATCTTTTTGCCTCCAAAATTCCATGCAACATTTCAAATATATTTTCGTGACTATATTATTACCAGAAACATTGTCTAGAAGTCATCTCATGCTTCCTGGTCATTTTTTATTGTCAACACAACCAAATAATTCACGGCCCCCTTGGTATTTATGGCTTGTGCAATAATAATCGTACTACCACCAGCAGCAGCTAGCTAGCGATCGTACGCTTGCTTGCAGGTAACGTTTCATAATTAACATACACATATCGTACCATAACTCGCTTAATGTAAACTGCCCAGTACAGAAGTTTGTAAACTTTGAGCTATATCTATCTATATATATATATATATATATATATATATATATATATATATATATATATATATATATATATATATATATATATGGACAGTTCTACCAGACGTTGTACAGGTTCGGCCGGCAGTTGTTGTATATATATGTATCAACTGTTTCATCGACACTACTGGTTGCTCCTACTACGTACTAGACCTTTTTTTGTTGGAGCCTCCGGATCTCAATCTGACTTCCTTTAAGCATATCCTTGACACAATGCCACTGCCACTGTTTGGGTGTGGTCCGATCCGATCTGATGATGTGGTCGCAGCTGGTGCAAGTACTACGATCGAGGTAGAGGCCGTAGATCATGCATGCAGGATGCATGATGCAGACTGCAGACGATGCAGGACCGGCCCCTAAAACTACCAGCGTCTCTGGTCCCTGCATGCATATGCGCGCCGCCGCGTTCCGGAGGTCACCATGCATGCTCTTGGTTGTTGGGTGGCAGCATTTCTTCGTTCAGGCCCACATGCATCTCGCTGGGATCCATCCTCCGTTCTTTCTTCAATAATTGAGTTATTGTTATTAATTAAGTTGCCGCATCTTTTGTTGTTGGGTTTAACCATCGGAACATACACAGGGTATGTCCGTGTGCAGTGCAGGAGCAGGACCTGGACTGTGCCTGTGGGGTAATATAAGGGAGCCTGAACAAGCAGGTGAATGAATTGAATGAACGAATCAAAAAAAGAACAAGTAGACGGTGGTGTTGCGATACAGGACTAAAGTTTACGAGGTGTCACATTGAGTGTTCCTATATTAATTAGAAGAACTAAATATGAGTTAATCATAAAACTAATTACAGAAGTCATGACTAATTTGCGAGACGAATCTATTAAGTCTAATTAATCCATCATTAGCATATGGTTACTGTAGCACCGCGTTGTCAAATTATGGACTAATTAGGCTTAATAGTTTTGTCTCACAAATTAGTCTCAATCTATGCAATTAGTTTTGTAATTAGTCTATGTTTAATACACCAAATTTATGTCAAACATCCGATGTGATAGGGACTAAATATTAGGAGAGGGAACCAACCACTAACTATCTCCTACAACTAAAAAGACTTAAAGTAAGACTATTTTTTGTGCGACTTTTTTTTTTTGTTCGCCCTCCTCCTTCCGCCATGCGATACCCCACGATAGAAAAAAGAAATCATCATCTCTGCGATCCCCTTTGCTTTGAAGGAAACAAATCGACATTCTGATGCCACATGCGTGGAAAGAAACAATAATCATGCATGGAAGGAAACAATTGGCAAAGATCAAGCAAGACTCCTCCCTTCCGGCCATGCGATACCCCGCGCGATAGAAAAAGAAACTATCATCCCTGCGATCCCCGCCTGCTTTGAAGGAAACAAATCGATCACCTGAGGCCACATGCATGGAAGGAAACAATAATCATGTATGGAAGGAAACAATTGGCAAAGATCAAGCAAGACGACTCAATGAGGTTGGCCCTTAATTTTAGTGTTTCCAGCACGCAGACCTGAAATTAAAAAGTGGCTGCTCCTTGAGAACATCAGTGGTGCCAAATAAAAGATGTGTATGTTATACATGGTGAGACTGGTGAACCTTCTGCAATTTCCTAAATGAATATTCTCACCATTCGTATATAGGTCCATTCCCCTGTATTTTTTCGTGCTCCAATTAGCATATAATATGAAAGTAGTGTTGTGTTCATCACGACTTTCAGTTGACTACTCCCATTAGCATATACTTCCTCTGCCCCAAAATATAAGTCGTTATGGGACGTGTGCAGGTCAAACTTTCTCAACTTTGACTAGGTTTATAAAAAATACGTGCAACATTTATGTCTCCAAATAAGTTTATTATGAAAATATATTCAATGGTCTATGTAATGATACTAATTATGTATTATAAATATTAATATTCTTTTATATATAATTGATCGAAGTTAAAAAAAGTTGACTTCTCGGGAAGCGAGAATGAATTCTATTTTGGGACAGAGGGAGTATATGAAAGCAGTGTTGAAAATATTTTAACAATCAAGTTCGTCTCTGTCTGATTGGTAAGCTTAGACATCATAATGGCATCAAAAATTTTGACTCTTAAGGACACCCTCATGGATCAGTGCAAAGCATCCTAATCCTACAGCATACACAAATGGCAACCTTAAAGTTATGATATTTTCAAAGGGTGGACAATAAAGACCATCTTAGACGTTATGACATTAGAGTATATATGTGCAGACACATATGCATGGTGGTGCAAGTGAGCAGCCAGTAGGAGTCGAGAGTTAGGGGTGTTTGGATCCCAGGACTAAACTTTAGTCCCTGTTACATTGAATTTTTAGATATCAATTAGGAGAACTAAACATGAGCTAATTATAAAACTAATTACATAAGTTGTGGCTAATTCGCTTGTCAGCGCCGTGTATAGGATGGTATGGAGATGTGGTAGAATTTATTCGTAGATTTGTTGGTGCACGAAAGAAATGGATATCAGAAATCTCTTCCTACCGGTATAAAAAATGATCTTAGCCGCATCACGGAAAGATCTACATAGTAGAGTTTGTGAGCCTGCGACGCCATGCTCTCTGTGATTGTGTAAATTTCACGAACTTAGTTTTTTGGATTAAATGTCACTTTAACGTCGGTCATATACTTTTACAGTATTGTTATCTTATCGTGCGATCCGTGTGTTTTTAGTACAAAAGTTTAGCTGTCCCGTAGCAACGCACGGGTACGAACCTATTTACATATATACTCGAACCTATGTGTACATGATTATATGGAGATGCAGTGGAACTTATTCATGGATTTATTGGCGCATGAAAGAAATAGATATCGTAGAATTCTTTCGGTCGATATAAAATATTATCTTAGCCGTATAAAAAAAGCCTATACAGTAGAGTTTGTGAGCCTGCGACGTCGCGCTCTCTGTGACTGTGTTAATTTCACGAACTTTGCTTTTTGAATTAAATATCACTTTGACGTCGGTATTTAATTTAACAGTATTGTTATCTTATCGTGCGATCCGTATGTTTTTAATATAAAAGATTTAGTTGTCCGGTAGCAACACATGTGCACGCTACCTAGTAGAAACTGAAGAGTTAACCCACAAAAGCTAAGGATATGTTTGGAACAAAGGAATTCAACAAACATAGGAGCCAAGAATAAAAAAGAACAAGCACAGGTTGAGTAAAAAGTGAAAGGCTACACAATTTCCAAACACACATGATGGAAAGTACGTGGTTTACGGTCTGTTTGATCCCTATAGCTAATAGGTAGTTGCTACTAATTAGCTTCTTCTTTCGTTCTTTGTATCCTGAGTCTCATTCTCAGCCTCTGTACCTCTACTTTCAAGCTCATTTTAAAAAAAGTTCAGTAGGGAGCAACCCCTCCTGTTTTATAAAAAAAACTAATTAGCTTCTTTAGATCCAAACATATGCACCTAACAGTGTAGCTAATCGTTAATTGAATATCCAACTAACAACTATCTCACTAGTTTGGCCAAACCAGTTAATCACGGCTAATAGGCGGAGAAATGGCAGGACACCCTCCCACCATCCCAAACTGGCTGAAGGCCCCGACTCTGTTGTGCAAATGAAGCGTGTGTTCCTGACAAGCATCTTAATGAGATTATAGATGTCGGCCCCGTGCCAGACACGGCCCGATGGGGGTCGGGCCGGTACAGCACGTTGTGCCTCCTGGCCCGTGCCTCTTAGGGCTATGGGCCTGGCCTTCGGCCCAGGCATGACACTATGGGCCTTTTTTCGGCCCAGGCTGGCCCGATAAGCCTGGGACCTATAGCAGGTCGGGCTAGCCCGCAGCCCACAGAAACTGGGGCGTCCTAGATTTGGGCGGGCGGCCGGCGATGGGCGGCGGAGTAACAGTGCGGTGGTGGCCTTGTGGGGCGCCGGAGCCGAAGCAATGGCTGCTGGACGGGGAATAGCTGAGGAGCGGAGCTACGGAGGACGAGCGAAGGCTGCTCTGGCGGCACTGGCGTGGGGTTGGGGTGGACGGGGACGTGTGGTGCGAGGGCCGAGGCACTGTCGAGCCAAGGTGGTTAGGAGGCGGCACGCCGATGTCGGAGGTGGCTCTGGCGGCATAGGAGCTAGTGCGGTCTGGCGGAGAGGGGTCGTGGTCTCGTGGAGGTGTGAGAAGTGCCTCGGGCGGAGTCGCACGGAGGTGTCGAGCAATCAGGAGTAGAGGAGGCCACCGTCAAGACTGGCTAGGGAGGGAGACCGAGGGAGAAAAGTTAGAGTTAGGAAGTGGAACATCATATATATATGGATTGTGGTGGCCTGGGCCAAATATTCACATGGTTGTCAATTTTACGGGCTAGCACCGGGCCGATGCATGTTTAGCAGGCCGGGGCGGGCCAGTCGCCGTGCCTAGGGAGCAGCCCAGGAACGGCCCTATGCATTGGGCTGGGCCAGGCCAAGCCTGCTAGTCACCGGGCTAGGCCGGGCTTATGCCGGGCCAAAATGTCAGGCTTCGTGCGGTGCCAACAGGCCATGGGCTGCATGGCCATCTATAAATGAAATGCATCTTAATTCAATTACTAATTACCCTTTTAGACAACATAGCCTGTGAAAGATAACAAAACAGGCCGGCGTTTGTAGTCCAACAGTTAGGATAATTACCTTCCAAGCAATAGACCCGGGTTCGACTCCTGGCAAATGCATAGAATCATCTGATGTTGGTACAATCACAAAATGAATCAACACAAGGTATAGTGCTAGCTCATTCTATTCTTCAGTGGGGATATTTCTTCGGTGGCAATATATAGATAGATACACAAACACAAGCCACCTTCCAAATATCTATTGCTTCATGATAATGCAGAGTCCTTTTAATTTGTTGCGAGTAATTTAATTGCCAATATCGAAACAAGCTAATCATCATTGTCCTCTCATTTTCCCTTTGTTAACAGTCGTTTTTACGAATATAAATCGCCGCCAACGATGTCTAAAAGAAGAAACCATTAATTCCCATGCAGCTTTCAGCATGTATTTCTATAGCTTTCTTATTTAGTAATCCTTTTCCCAACTTGCATTGCATATCTGTCCCATGCATGTCTCCTTCAATAATGGCCCATTAGAGATCAAAATAATAATAATGGCCCATGATTTTCCTGTGTTTCCTAGCCCATGTGGTGAGTGACTCATCACTAGGAATGACCTAGCAATTATTACTTCAGGGTTTCTTCTTGAAAGGTTCACAATTATTTTTTTTTCTTTTTGTGTTAATATACTAAATGGGGTAAATAACAATTTGACTTTTGGTTGCATGTAGAATTTGCAGGACAAATAAGGGTAATAATTATTAGAAGATGATGTTTACATGTGTTTCTCTTGACTTGCAAGGTTGCATCTTGATTCATGACAAGACCAGAAATGACAAGTTTACTATTTAATTCATATTGTAGTCTTTTTCTACAGTACGAGTACAATAACCCGAGAGAAGATACAAGCCTGTTGCTTCTTTACATATACGTACATAAATAAAAATCTCAAGAAAAATCCCTAACCTATTTAAAAATAAAAAAATAAAAACTACTTAAGAGAAGGAAACAGACAGCAGAAAATGAATGATCAACAGATCAACAGCGAGATGTACCAAGCTTCCAAGGTCTTCTTCTAAAACCAAAAGTCAAGGACGAAAAATCTGCTCTTTTTTTCCCCTTACTGATTGGTGTTTTTTTTTTCTAATCAATCAACGATAAGTTTGACTTATCAGTTGTTCTTCTATGTACTCTTGTTCTTCCTCCCTGTGTCGGCGGCGGTGGCGGCACCCGGAGGGGCCGCCGATGCCGACTTGTCGCTGGTTGATCGGACGATGCCGTCGTTGCCGGCGAGCATAAGGTACTTGTCCTTCCTGGTGAGCATGGTGCATCCGTACCCGAGCGCTTCCCCCATCTTCCTCTGCACGAGGTTGGCCATGTCGGTGCTGGGCGTGGCCCTGCTCCTGACGGCGCTGGTGTCCACCTTGTCGAGGAACTGCACGGTGTAGCACATCCTGGGGTTCACCATGTAGTAGAGCGGGTCGAAGCACTTGAGCCCGCCGGCGGTGGTGGCGTAGAACATGGACGTCTCGACGGCGATGCCGACGGGGACGACATCGTCGCTGAGCTCGGCGAACAGCGGGCTGAACCGGAGCAGGTATGGCTCCCGGCAGGTGGTGCCCTCGGGGCAGACGACGACGAGGTTGCCGCGGTCGAGGAGGCGCGCCATGACGGCGCCGTCGCTGTCCCGGTCCCGCGTGAGGCGCACGGTGCGGCCGATGGGCGAGATGAGCTCCGACAGCCGGCTCAGGCTGTAGGACACGGCGCGCACCTGCCGGTCCAGCGCCACCGACACGTACACAGGGTCGATCAGCGTCCGGTGGTTGCACACGAACAGCTGCCCGCGCCCGCCGCCCGGCAGAGCCGGGCGGGAGCCCTTGAGCCGCCACGACATGCCCGTCGCCGCCAGGATCGGCGTCGAGTACCTGTACGGCACGGTCAGCGCCACCGCGAGACGCGCCGCGCCCAGGGCGACGCCCAGCGGCAGCCACGCGAACATGGCGGCCGTGTCGGTGGCTGTTGGTCGGAAAGCCAGGCGACCGTCGTGGAACACTATCGGCTTCGGGTACTTGTCCCGCGCCAGCGCCCGCCACCTGCTCTTCTCGTCGGAGCTCACGATGAAGATCTCCTGCACATCGTACGTACGTTCAGAAAATTCACAAAATTTAGCAAGAACTATATATAAATCCAAAGCAGATGTTCACAAAATTCAGGATTGAAATGGGAACTGTTTGAACAGGTGTTGTCCTGCCTGCTACTTTTCGGGAACGGTAATGCAATAGACCGGGCGGCCGGGGCGGCCGGACGCACCGTTCTACAGACCGCTATGTACTCGCACTTCACATCCCCCCACTCCGCCCGCTCCCCCACACTCGATCTCTCCTGCGCCGGCTTTCCTACCTGCTGTCCGGACCGTCCCCAGGACAACGACATCACGCGCCGTGCCCGCGAGCTCGCTATGCGCCTGCCCACCCGTGCTCCCTTCCTCCATCTGTCCCTCGCCCTCCGCGACCTCCATGCACCCCACTCTCCCTGCAACCCAGCTCCCACACCCCCACCGGAGACGAGGACGACAGCGGCTTTTTGATGTTGCAGTTGGGGAATTGGGTGCGTTGGGGAAGGGGGGACATGAGTGCTTTGGGGAACGGAGCCGTCGTCGGGGGCACGACGCGGTGGGGGGTGCTCCTGCGGGGGCGAGGCAAACGTATGGGGACGGGGATGGGGATGAGGATGGCGATGGAGATGAGGACGAGGTGCGGGCGTGTCGGGCGTGCGCGGGGGCATCCCGATGGAAGCAGGCTCGGTTGCAGGCAGGCGCTGGTTGCGGGCGATGGGGACGAGGTTGTTGGTTGTGGGCGGGGAGGGGGGCATCTAGGAGCAGCAGCGCTAGCCTTCGATGCTAGCGCCCGGATCGGACGTCCGGGCGCTAGCAGTTCCCTTTTTGGAAAGATAGATTTTTTTTAACACAGCTGAGTGGAAAACTATGTGAATGATTGAGTTGCATGATGAGTACGACACCAACAGTGTGAGATATGCCTATATGCCTCAAGGACTATGTGTATGTTGTACGTTTTGTCTGTGTCAGACTGCCAGCCATACAAAATAGTCCTACGTCTACGTATTTTTGTACTGTGTTGCCTGCTATAATAGAGACCCTGCACAACCTCTGAGACCCTGAATATAATAGAGATGATGCTAACTTGTAATAAAGCACGCTACTTTCATGCAAAAAAAAAGAGGAGAGGCTATGCATGATGGAAAGAAAAATGCAACATGTATGCATCTGAAATGCTACCTCTCAAAATGTTCTCTTTGTTCTTCTAAGGAGTAGTTCAGTAACCTACTTTTAATCTGTTCAACTCTAACTAATCAAGTCTATATATACTCAAAGTCATGCATATTTTAAACCTCTCCTTTTTAATTTTTTTCTCTTGAAAATTAGTTCGGTATCCTACTTCCAATTAATTTGTTCAACGTTAGCTCATTAAATATTCAAAGTCAAACTGAAAAGAGAATCTACCAGAAATGGAAGCGAAATAATTATAGCAAATCATCTTCTTCTTCCACGGTTCTATACCTTGCAGCAACGTGCCAGTGGATGATTAAGAAACTCCATTGACCCAGAGAACCCCACGACCGCCTTGTCACTCTCCTCCTCAGCCGCCGGCGCCGGCGCCGCCACCACCGCCTTCATCACCATCTCTCCACCACCCTCCGGCAGCTCCTCCATGAGTCCGGTGTAGAACCCCCACACGACCTTCATCTCCCTGGCAACCACCGTCTCCACCCCGAGGTACTCCCGGAGGAACCCGTCGACCATGACCCTGGGCAAGGCAGTCACGCAGACCGCCCTGATCCCCGCCGCGCGCACGGCCTCGAACGCTTCTGCCGCCACGTCCTCCATGAGCCACTTGGGCAGCACGGCGCGGCCGGCGCGGAACCGCCCCGCTCGCAGGCCGCAGAACGACACCGCCGCCATGGCCCTGACGGCCGCGCCGCGGGGCATGAGCAGGCGGATGAGCGGGCACAGCAGGAGCAGCAGCAGACCGCGCAGGAAGCCGCCGGCCTCGAGCGCCACCAACATGAAGTACGGGAACAGGTCTCCAGAGCGCAGCAGCGCGGTGTCGACGTCTACGACGAGGGCGGCCGTCGTGGTCCGTGCGTCCAGCGTCGGAGGGCCGGCGCCGCGGTGCACCACCGGCGGGGTTGATGACCTGCCGGAGTAGTGAGGAGGCGGCCGGCGGCCGTGGAGGAGGAGGGAGAGCATGGCCGAGAAGAGCTTGTGAGCGAGGAGGAGCCTCTTCTTGGCCATGAAGGACGAAGGGCAGTACCTAGAAGGTTGGTGCCTGGCTACACGATGAGTTATTGTGGGGGTGTGTTTGTAGTAACAAGTTGGTGAGATGAAATGCAAATGTTTGGGAGTGCCCGGCTGGTGCGTGTCAGCTTGTGTAGGGATGCCAATGCCATGGTCCAGGACCCGACTTATATAGACGGATAGATGGACAACTCGGCCGATTGGCCGGTGTTGGGCATGCATTTGGCTACTCATGCATGCTTTAGAAGAGATGGTGTTGGTCATGTATGCATGTGTATGGGCCGGCGGCTATTAGGCTACCTAGATGGCATGTCAAAGTCGTGCACTCATTGCTGCTTTTTCTGTGACTGGTTGCAAACTTGCAATGGCGAGGATGGAAGAAACAAGAAAGCGACGGACGAAGATCGAAGGCCTGTCGCGGTGGCGTCTTTGCAAAACAGTTACAGTTAGGTTTTTAACAGTAGCGCGTGGAAAGATGCATGGAATATTCTCAGGGAGTAGTGCATTTAATTTAATCTGTTCACGCAGCCGATCACGCGCCTCTCTACTCTGCACGAGGTCAAATCTCTTGGTAAAATTTGTCCAAAATGCATATAGAAAAACTTCCAGAGGATTTGTAGAAACCCAATCGTTTATTCCAAAGAGTTCCATAGGAAATTTTCGTATAGGCGTGGTCAAACTTGCAATTTTTTTCTTTTGAAAAAATTGTTCAGTTATTAAAAACTTGAATATGTTCTCTTATATGAGCTGGGACGACGTACGGCCACAGCGTACCAAAAAAAACACATGACACTTGTCACGCGCATGGAGTGTGTGTAAGGTGTGGACTCAAGTTCATCATTTGCTAATCCTACTACTAGTACGTGTCACTCGTAATGGTGCACCGTGCGCGCCTACTACTAGTACTACCACTCTTTAGCAGGCGGCGAACAGCATGCATTTTGTGGACGAAAACTAGTAATTGAACACAGCACACAACTCGCTACCTTTTCGTCGTCGTCCGTCTTCTTCTTAATCAGCTAGCTCTTCGGTGTTGAGTAATCACTGCTCCAGCAAGGTTGCAAGGGCGACATTAATGAGACCGCCGGCCGGCCGGATACGCGCAGGATTGTCAAACGGCAGCAGCTTACACTATCATCAGTTTATGAAAGTACAAACCTGCCGACCTACAGTTCTTGTCTCAAGTCTGAACTGAAATGAACAGCTGATGAGTGAGAGTCGTCATCGATGCAGTCTCTGTCTGTCTATCTGCAGGTAAGCTAGAAGAAGAAGAAGAAAAGGTAGCCTGCGGACGTGGCGACGCCGAGAGTTCCTCCGCGATTTGCGTGCCGCGTTGGAAAAGAAAAGCCTGGTGGCACGCACGCATGCTGCCAAAGTGGCAGGTTCCTTCTCGGCCGGTTTGGAGAGAAGATCATCGTCGATCAGAAGGAAAAATGCACGCAGGATCGCATCGAGCAGAGGAACTTTCAAGCTAGTAGTTCAGGCTGAATTTCGATGAACAGCGCCTGCATGTTGTGTGCAATCTTGTGCTGCGCGCGGGCGGCCGTCTTTGACCGATCGTCGAAGCACGCGCGCGCACATTCTGGAAGGAGAAACAGGCCGGTGTTTGTGATTGTGATGCGTCGTCAAACGTATATATATTATTTCGGGAAATGTTTATTTACATATATACTATCTGCTGCCAGTGGCGGAGACTCGTCGTCGATGTTCGAAACGAAATTTTCTTTATATCATCGGGGCTTCTAAAAACTGTTGGATACACTTGAATTTTATTTCATTCATCTCCTGACAAAATATATACTGTATTTCATTCATCTCGGTGTCAAGTCCCATGCTATATATACCAAATAAATCTACCGCGTAACTGGTTGCATGCATGCATTTCGTTGTCAGGTGCCGTGCCAGCTTCTTTCTAGCTTGAAACAAAATCACGTTTCAGCGTCAGGGCCCATGCAGTGAGCGCGCACGCACGGGCACGGCAGGTTTGGCCAAAGCAGCGAGCGTATTGGCACCTGTTGCTTTCTCCGATTGCTCCATGTCTGTATTCTATGAACTGGTGTTTGACAAGTCATCTGTCTGTCACGTTCGTACAATCGTACTTGTACGTATGTGTAGCGTGTACGTAGCTGCATGCCTGCAATCCGGTACATACATACGGCCCATATACGTAGGTCTCCTCGATCGTTTTGACTTCCACGGAGACACAGCCCCGCCACGTGGCCGCGGCCGGCGTCGCCATGCGTCGCGCCAAGCTAGGCAGTCACCCGGCTGGCCGGTTCGACCGACCGAGGCGAGGGGGCCTGCTCTGGTTTGGACGCTGAATAAGCTACTGCTAGTTAGCTTCTCTCCAGGTCCTGCTCGTGTCCGTGCAATGTTTTGGCCCTTCCTGTTCCTTTGTTGGACGGCCGCGTTTCCTCCTCGCCTGTCGCCTCCATCACCGTACGTATACCCTTAGCTTGGTCGTCAATAATTCTAACACCGCCCCAGGGATTGTGCTAGGATTGCATGCGTTGCTTTCGTCGTCACTGTGTCGGTTGGTTGTTCTTCCTCTCCCGCTTGGCTGATAAGCCAGACTGAAAAGTACTATTCGTTGATTTATTGTGAGAGAAAAACACGATTCCTTCGCTGAAAAAGTACGACTCATAAGACAAGCGAACATGGCCATAGTCGTCTCTGCCGTGTACGTTTACACTCTTCTTATTGCACCGACGTGTACGCCAGCGGTTAGTTTTCCCTGCACTGCACAGCACCTTTTCAGCTGGGCAATGCAAGCGGGTACTGTACTGTACGTGGTGAAGATATATTGAAACGGCGTGGCTTGCAAGGTCTCGATGCATGGAGAGCCTGAAACACTGTCTGAAAAACCAGCGCTGGCTGCGGAGCCTTTAAGCTCTGTTGCTGCAAGTAAACAGACTGCATTGCCCAGGTCGACGTGCACTTGCCTTTGGGTTTGTTTATATTGCGATGCGAACGTGTCCATATGATTATTCTTGTGTTGTGTGCCGCTGGGCGCTGGTGGATGAAGACAGGAGTGCATGCAGCCAAACAAAGCTGCACATGCAGTTGCATCTGTTAAAGTCAATCACTCGGTTCTGGAGAAACGGACTGGACGGCAGTGGATGTGGATGCGACGCAAGCCTGCACCGATGCGCACAGACACATGCACATACATACGCGTGTACGGTGGAGTGGTGGTGAGAACACGCAGGGCCGCGTCCACGTGTAAGCAAAGCTGCCTGCCCCAAGAAGGAACAAAAGTTGGGGAAAAACAGGGCTGAGGTAAAGAGAGGTTTAGGCATTGTTTAGTTCCTTTTCTAAAGTTTAGTCTTTATCTATCAAATGTCTGGACACACATGCACGGAGTATTAAATATAAACTAAAAAATAACTAATTACACAGTTTGCAACTAATTTACGAAACGAATCTTTTAAGCCTAATTAGTCCATAATTTGACAACGTGGTGATACAGTAACACATGTGCTAATAACATATTAATTAGGCTTAATAAATTCGTCTCACGGATTAGTGACGAATTCTGTAATTTGTTTCCAAAACTTTACACCCTTGATTTAAACAGGACTCTATCCTAAGACAGATGCAAGTTAGCATCTACTATACGACTGCTAGTAACCAGCAGGTAGTCATGAGTTGAGTTGAGGTCAGAAGGCGGCCGGCGTTTTCGTTGCGAGCGAATGGGACGCTTGCTTGCCGCCATCCTCGAGCGTGACCTAACTTTGTCTTCCTCTCGTGTCTTCCTCCGGCAGGTCAATTCAAAGCGTGCTCCGATCCATTGTCATTGTCATAGGTTCCTGCCACCTTTTTATTTCGTTTGAAGCTAAGCTAGCCGACCAGCCGAGCAGAAACACCCGAGAGATTCAACCGAAAAGATAGGAACGGCGTTGAACCAAGGTGCCTTTACGTACTGCACGAGATAATAAAGCAGGCGATGATGGCGGCGGCGGCGGCGACGACGAAGGCAAGCTCCGATCCGGTCCTTTGTTCAGATGAAATAAACTGCCGTACGTCGTGTGGCACGAGCTTGCCGGCCGTTTTCCTCTTGAAGGACATCACATCGCAGGTTGGGGAGGTTAATTGGATGGTTTAGACGACTGTATGTAGCGAGCCAAATGTGTGGTCTTAGTTTGGAACCGTCATATACACTTTTGACAACTGCTGGCATCGGTGACACACTAACAGGTACATTCATCCGTCTCCAAGCTGCTAGACTAGTAACAGGTACATTCATCCGTCTTCAAGCTGCTAGACTAGTCCTAGACTAGTAGTAGTTGATAAAGCGCACTGCACTCGGCACTCCCCGCCTCTGTCTGCCAAGTGTGTGCGCGTGAGTGAGAGGAAGGTACTAAAAGAGTACCGTCACTAGCTGATGAATCAATTTTGATATGCATACCCAGAGAACATGTCCTCTCTGCCAAGCACAGTGGCGGAGCCAGGATTTATAGTCAGGGGGGGCCGGCCGTCAGGAATTATACTTAGGGGGGGCCGGCTCAGTCTTTTTCATTGCGATAATTTTATTATCTAGTTGTGTTTTGTATGATTATATTATCTAGAAGATATTAATAGATATATATGACAAGAATTTTATATAATCTTCCTCTTAATATAAATAAAAAATATTAAGTTATACTACTAATTTTTTTTTGTTGTCAAACATTGGGGGGGGCCATGGCCCCTGCCAGCCCCCCCTGGCTCCGCCAGTGGCCAAGCATACCGTGGTAGGAGTATATACAGGACACGATAAGTGGTTTATTGCTTTTTTCGATGATGATACGATTAAGACGCCCGGAAAGACAGACGCCTCGCTCACTCCCGCAGAGCACTCGCGTCCCTCCCCATTCTTATCCCTTCGCGTCCTGCCCCACACCCGACGACACGGCCATCGCTGCTTCCCTGGCCGGCGGCGGCTCCTTTCCCCACCCCGGCACTCGACGTGGAAGCGGTGGCAGCACCGCGGCAGCGCGCGGGCTTTCTCCCCGGGCTCGAGCTCTGCGAGGCAGACCGCGTAGTCCCCGCGCCCGTGTTTCAGGTGTTTTAGATGTGTGTTGCATTTGTTTTATATGGATGTTGCAAAAGTAGATTGGGGGATGTTGCACATGTTGCAGTTGTTTTAGGGGCATGTTGCATGTATATGTTTTGAGTGTTTCAGATGTTTTAGAGGTATATTTCATCTGTCTTTTCCGGACGCATGTTGCAAGTGTGTTTATCTGGATCTTGCATATGTTTCACACCATCCGCCTCCGTTCAGTTCGGATATTGAGGTCGCTTTACTTCCATCCCATTGCATGCATAGCGTTATATATATAGTCTCTGCCGTGTATGTTTATACTCTTCTTGTTGCACGGTATAGATGTCCAGATGGGCCAGCACGATGAGCTGGCACGGGCCCGTCCCGAAAAAGCATGGCACTAGCACGGCACGGGCATGAGGCATATATAGTGCCAGTGCCACCGGTGGAGATGTCACATGATACTTTGGATCTTAGGTTCGAATTGTAGAAAGCAGTCTTTCCTTTTGGTTTTCTACAAATTATTAACAGAGGTGGACAACTTAATATGTTCACCTTTGTAAATACTATTAACAGAATCGAGCGAGCTGACTGACTCTGTAAATAGCTTGGGAACAGATACCATTTGACGAAGGCGGTTGCCTGTTTATCCTGTAAATAAAAAATAGGCCCCTCTAAAATGCTTTGCCTAGTACTCCATCCGTCCCAGTATATAAGGTGTAACAACTTCTGGTTCAAAGACCGAGGAACGTATTTAATTCTCTCTCAACATTAGTATTACTACATCGATATACGTGTGTCTAGAGAGAACACACTTTATATTATGAGACAGACATGAATAAAAAGTGGTTACGCCTATGACCCTGTTCGGCTTGCTAAAACTTGGCTGAAACTGGCTGAAAACACTGTTCTGGCTGAATTGTTGTGAGAGAAAAACACTGTTCCGGCTTAAAAAACAAGCCGAACAAGTTGGTTTCTGGGTAAGCCGAATGGGGCCTATAGGCGATGGGAAAACAGTGTTTGTGCATCTTTCATTTTGGAACTAATGGCGATGGAAATATATTTGCTCCGAGGTATATATCGCAATGCAAGTCCAAACTCACAATATGGATGCACACATGTACTGTTCATGCAGATCAACTTGTAGTGCATTTCGTTCCTCGTGATCATATCCTTTGCCATGAGGGGTACAGAACAGCATGATGAAATCGGAAACGTGTTTTCTTTCTTGCTCTCAGTCTCATGTCCATGTTGCATGAATCTACACACAACCTATGACGCTCTGTATTTGCTGCTAGGAATGAATTGGGACCTGTTTGTCCTTAAGAACGACCTGGTTTTTGGCTCATAGTACATATGCATGTTACCCTGGTCAATTCAGTAGCTTTCATGGCTACGGATGACAGCAGCCTTTTCTGTCACGTCTTGGTGCATGTGGCTGTGGCTGGCTCCAACACGTCTGCGTTTGGTTTTTGTATCGCTCAAGGTTGACGAGAACAGATAACATGATGGTGATGCTTGCACTTTGCCTGGTAATTGTAGGCACGAGCTTGCACTTTTCCTTTGTAAAAACGAGCTTGCCGTCCTGTCAGTTGCTGTTAAAAGGTTGATTGGTCGGGTAAATTAAACGACCAAGTCAAGTGTACATGTAACCAAATTTGGATTTTGGTCGGGTAGGAATTTCTGTCCAAGGCATTCACATTCATTGGTACTGTAACAGAGAGGGTATGAATGCAAAGTTGGTCTATAATTGGCTACTTCGGTAACTACCCTCTGCTACAGTAAATAATGGTCTGTTTTGGCTGCAAGAGAAGAGAATAGCTGCGGATTTTGTCGGAACCCTACATGAGGCATGCATGTGTACTTGTGAGCGTTATGCTCCAAATATCTGAAACGAAAGAGGAAGGTGTGGTGCACCTGCCACACATTGAGATTTCCAGGAAATGGAGGGAAAATGAAGAACTTGATCTGCACGATGCGAATGTGATCCGGCCTGCACGCGCGTGCCCCACCATCTCCCACCATGGTCACCGCCACCGCCAAGGGGCTGACGGCGGCTCCGTTTTCTCAAGGCGTGCAGGGCGGACGGAGAGGGGGCCCACCTTGGAAGAGAAACGCACGGATGCCGTTCATGCATGTGGAGACACGGATCGAGACATGCAAAGGGGACACGCAAGCTCCAGCCGCCCTGGCCCTAACAAACCGGATGACACAGCCTCCTGACAAGCCACGTCAGAGCCTGTACGCAACACGTCACTGCTGGAAACTGGAGTGCCGATAAAGCTAGCTGATGCAGAAACAAGTACCGTACCAATTGAACCGAAAAGAAAGGAACGGCTTGAGTTCGATGATGGTGCCTTTGCTGCACGAGATACATGCCCTGTTTGATCCATGGGGCTAGAGTTTAGCCTATCTCTTTTGGTCACCTTTTATGCCCGGGAAACGGATGTTGTTTGAACATAAAAGTGGATGCTAAACTTTAGCCCACTCATTTTTCATTGGCCCCTTCAAGCTAAGCTAAAGAGGGCTAAAAGTGACCCCTCAATACCAAAAGACGCATACTACCCCACATATCCCTATACATGGCTGTCCATGAGTATTAATTAGAGGTAAAAAGGGCCATGCTAGGGTATATGGCTAATCTTTAGCCCTTGGATCCAAACAGCATCATGGGCTAAACTTTAGCCTCTTCATTCTAAGGGCTAATCTTTAGCCCCATGGATCCAAACAGGGCGTAGGTGACCATGGCGGCGGCAGCGACCACAACGGCGAGCTCCAATCCGGCCGGCGGCGGACGATGTCTGTTCAGATGAGAAATCAATTAAAGTGCCGTCGTGGCACGAGCTTCCCGGATGCGCGTGTTCCTCTCAAAGAACATCACATCGCAGGTTGGGGAGGCTAGTTGGATCGTTTAGACGACTGGAGCCAAGTGTGTGGTCTGAGTTTGGTACATAATTAAATATGGATTCACACATTGTTGATCATGCAGATCACCTTGCAGAACATTTCGTTTCTTATGGTCCTTTGCCATCAGCGGTAGAACTAGAAGTATATGATCACATCAGAAACGTGTTTTCTTCCCTGCTCCCAGTCCCATGTCCAAGTTGCACGAATCTACACACAAGCTACGCTCTGTTTCTACTCCCACGAATTGGGACCTGTTTGTCCTTAAGCACGACCAGATTTTCGGCTCGTGTAGTACATATGCATGTTTCCTTTGCTGTGTGTTTGGTCGAAAATCGAACTAAGATATACAAATAAAATAATGTAATGCAAGAGAGATGCATGCACACATATTCGAGAACCACATATTTCATTAATTCTTTTTTTAATATACAAAATACATAATCAACGAAAAAAATATCTTCTTCTGTCTTCAGCGTCATGCTTAAGGAGAGGTCTGACTTGTAGGAAAATTGTGTAGTTCGCCGATTCCTGGGGCCTGTTGGGCGTGACCGGTTAATTACATCCGCAAGTCGAGCTTGTAGAAAACCTCCGATTAAGCTGCGCTTTCATGGTCGTCAAATACTTGATTGATCATCGTCAGCCATATGCGATATATGGCGTAGTAAAAATATGGGCGGCTTTATGTCGATAATGCTCGGTCGTGACATTGCCATCGCCATGTTGGGGTAAACGGAATTTAGTGTTGATGAAGGGGATGACTTTTGCCTCGTCGGCGCCCAGTCATGTACGCCTGCCTTCATTAACACGGACGTGTGTGAGTTGTCCTTGCCTCGTCGGTGCCCCAGCAACAATGTGTCCAATCCGGTAATTGGGACGTGTAGATGGAGCAGTGACCTCGACTCGTCGGCACTCAGCCATAACTCCTTCTAGCCTCGTCGGCACTAGACGTAGATGATTATATATAATAGAAATCCGCAACAATTAGCGGCGTAAGTATTGCTTGGACGATGCTTTCTCATGTGAACAAATCGACAGCCTCCCAGCGTTGGTATTTTATAACGAAACGAGGCATTCTCGTCTCGTGTGTCTCGACTTTCTCTTTCGATCATCGCGATGAGCGGGGATTACCTGTCTCGCGCATCGTATCAATTCATCAAGCTCGGTGAGGGCAACCCCTCGCTGTAATTACCAGCATCTTGAGCTCGAAAAGTAATGTGACCCGGCCAATACGATCTCTTTGCCGAGTTCGGAAAGTGATGCAATCCGGCCAATACGACCTCTTCGCCAAATTCGGAAAGTGATGCGATCCGGCCAGTACGACCTCTTCGCCAAGTTCGGAAAGTGATGCGATCCAGCCAATACGATCTCTCCGCCATCGTAGAAATAATAGGGATCAGGCCAATACGACTTCTCCGTCATCGAAGAAATAATAGGGATCAGGCCAATACGACCTCTCCGCCACAAAAAAACTAGCTTGAAGCAAACGCATCTCATATGGATTGATAAAATAAACTGCAGTTGCTCATGCTTATATGAACTTGTTGACGCATCTAGATTGGATGCCCACCAGGAAACATGACTGCCATAATAGATATGGCAAGGTCGCGGTTGAACTTGAAGAAGATGTCGTCGACTTGATGGACGTGAGCGTGTACGATGCGGCAGCAAGGACTGGCGACTTGCTGGCGTTGGCTTGCTTCTCGGCGACACGCTGCTTGCAGGCGGCGGCTTCAACTCGTAGAGGACGTGCAGCAGCCAGGGGACGGCTGCAGGGCGTCGGCGTGTATGCGGGGAACCGAAGGGGCCCCCGTGTTGGCCAGGGTGCCGGTTTATATAGGGGAAGGCAGGAGACGATTGGCCTCTTCGCCAAGTAACAGATTTAGATTAGAATTAGAATATATTTTCTAACCGCATGCACAGTTATATCTTCAAGGAATATCTCTCGTAACTAAGCCAAACGCATCTCCAGCAAGTTCTAATAGATATCTCCTTTATTCCAACGACGTGTGCAATCTACCTTCTAAAATAATTTTAAGAGGTGGGCCCCACAAATCATAGGCTAAACCATGTTAAATCTGGTACGCCTATAAACGTGTCAATAATATGCGCCGAATAAGCAGATCCTCATATTCATCTTATCATACATGATTATTTCTATTAAAAATAATCATCAAACGTCTGCTGTTGCTGGTTGCTGGTTCCAACACGTCTGCCTGCGTTTGGTTTTTGTATCGCTCAAGGATGACGAGAACAGTTCCCTCAAAAAAAAAAAGAGTTGACGAGAACAGATAACGTACGCGATGGTGATGCTTGCACTTTGTTTATTTCCTGGTGGTTGTAAGCACGAGCCTGCTCTTTTCCTCTGTAGAACCGAGTTTGCCATCCTGTCAGTTGCTGTGTTAAAAGGTCGATTATTGGTCAGGTAAACGACCAAGCAAAGTGACATGTGACCAAATGTGCATTTTGGTCGGGTAAATTCTCTCTGTACCTCAAGTCAAGTCATTAACTTTTGACCGTGTGTGATGGGTAGACCCATGTCGGATAAAGTGAATAAGTGACGATACTCTTTGACTCTGCTAATATGAATATGCAAGAGTACGTAGTAGTGTACTACCCATAGGAAATGATCATGCCCTCCCTGTTACAGTGGCAATGCTATGCAAAGTTGGTCTATAATTGGCTACTTCGGCAACTACCTAATCCTACAGTAAATAATGGTCTGCTTTGGCTGCAAGAGAATAGCGTCAGAACCCTACATTGTCTTCACAAAAAACGTGCGGTCTTTGCTTCTGCTGGACATGCATGTGTGTACTTGTCAGCGTGAAGCTCCAAATATCCGAAACGCGAAAGAGGAAGGTGTGCCGCACCTGCCACACACTGAGATTTTCAGGAAATGGAGGGAAAATGAAGAGCATGATCTGCACGATGCGAATAAATATCCTGATTAGTCACTATATTTGATTTTCTTGTAATGGTCCTTTTCCGGCGGATGCTTGGCCGCCGCGATCGTTTCTCGTGCGGATGCTTTGCCGCTGTTGTCGTGCCGGCTCCCTTGGCTTCCTTGGTGGATGCTGGTTATCGCGGCTACACTACACCTTAGGCTACCAATGTGTTTTTGTCTCCATGTAATAGGCTCAGTCTGTAAGGGTTTGGTGGTGGAGGGCCCCCCGTGCTTTCTTGCTGTATTGTTTGTGCTTGTGGGATTGCGCTGGTAATTCTAGGATTACCGGCCAGTCCTATGTAACAAAAAAAAAACTCTGCTTATGCTTAATGAAATCTGTGCCTGAGGTACGTTCGAGAAAAAAACTATCTTTGATTTTCTTAAGAATTCAAGCTCCTCCATGGTCTAGGATGGAAAGCTAGCTGAGTGTGACACCGAAAGAAGAGACAAAATGTATTGCTTCCCTAGCTCGCAGGCCTCGTACATGAGCTTGACTAATTCTTCCTTTTTGTTGTTCTTCCAAAAAAATATTCCTTTAGAAAGAAAAAAACCATGAAATCATTTCTTCATGAACAATGGTTCATCAAGCACAATGGTGAAGGAACTCGTATCCTTTTCATTCAATATTGAACAGGCATTATAAGTGGTCATGCCGATCGTAATGAGGTTTCCTTTTGTACTTAGGGATGCAAGCGGTGGCCGTTACGCTAGCAGTAGAAACCCGGTTGCTTTTCATTGCCAGGTTTTTAGAATTACCAGCTAGCTGTGAGCTGTGCGCATTCCGTGTTCGACGACGAGCACGCACGGCAGATTTGGCCAAGTGCATGCCTAGCTTTTTGGTTTGGTCCATCAAAATTCGACAAATCTGTCACGTGCGTCTACGTAGGCTTACGTATCTAGCAAAGTGAGTAAACGATACACGAGCACAAACGAGCTGCTGCGGCGCCTGGCTTGGCAGCGGGCATCGATCTGGGTCAGCAACCGGCCGGCATTTTCCTCCGGGTCCCAACTCCGTTGTCACTGCAATGCCCAACTAGTAAACTCCGTTGTCTATCGCCATCCTTGTCGATCGCCATCCTTGAGTGCGACCCAACTTTGTCTTCATCTTCCTCTGGCTTTTTGGTCAATCTAACAGCTTCGATCATTCCCAGCTCCGTTGTCACTGCCACGCCCGCAGACCAAACTGTATGATAGCCTCCTCTCGATCACAAGCCGCGTTCCTTTGACCTTCAGTGCCTGCAACACGTCACTGATATTGGTCCTATGCTGGCTTTCACTGAAACTGGCCAACAGAAAGTCAGAAACAACCGATCCATCGAAACCGAAAAGAAAGAAAAGGGACCTCAGTTGCATCGGACAACGGTGTTGGAGATGATGGCTGCGGCGCAGAAGATAAGCTCCGATCCAGTCCTCCGTTCAGATGGCACTGCCGTCGCAGCACGAGCTTGCCGTTTTCCTCTGAAACGACTCATCGGTCGCGATCGCGACATGTCGGTCCTCATCCTCCACGATTGGCGGCTCCATTTCTGGCTCACAAAGTCACAGGTTTGTAAGTTTTTTTTGGAAGGTTTAGAAGACTGGAGCCAGGTGTGTGTGGTCGAGCCTGGTTGATGAATTATCTCTCCAACCAATACCGAACTCCAGTTAGTCTGCTATCATTCACTTTTGACTGCTGCTGGGTGACAGGTATGTACACCCATCCCATCCGTCCTCGGGCTGCACTACGTACTACTGTCATCTGTCAGGGTGGCGCTTTGAAGGCTCTTCATGACAGTAGTCCCCGGCAGCAGCAAGCAACAACCGACCTGACCGGAAGCTCCGCGCGGTGCCGCAATTTCTTCGGAGGAATGGGACCTCCCACTTTTTGTCAACCTTCCTGACTTCCTGGACTTGGCCTTGTCTTCTGGGTTTAGCCGCGGCGTCACCGCATCAGCATCTAATCACTGTCCTGCTGCTTGTTGCCATCCTGGAGTGCGACCCTAACTTTGTTGGTCTTCTTCCTCTGGCTCCGGTCAATTCAGCGGCTTCCTAGCCAGCTTCGTTGTCACGGCCGGGCACGCCCGGACCAAACGGGATGACACTTGACAGCCTCCGATCCTCTCGCTCACAAAGTCACAAGCCGCGGTTCCTATCCTGGGAACGTCAGTGCCTACAACACGTCACGGATATCAGGTTTCTGCCACCATTCATTGAAACTGGCCAGCAGAAGCAACCGAAAAGAAAGAATGGGATTGGGAGTTGCATTGAACCATGGTACGGTGTCTTCAGTGCAGGAGATAAAAGCAGGCGATGATGGCGGGCGCGATGGTAAGCTCGGATCCGGGCCTCCATTCAGATGAAACTGCTGTCGTGGCACGAGCTTGCCATTTTCCTCTGAAACGACTTACAGGTCGCGAGTCGCGACATGTCAGTCCACAATTGGCGGCTACATTTCTCGCTCACATAGTCACAGGTTGGGAAGGTTATTTGGACGGTTTAGACGACTGGAGCCAGGTGTGTTGTCGAGTCTGGTCGATAAATTATCTGTCTAATTAACTAGTAATAGTGTAATACCTAACTCCTGTGACTATGCACTTTTGACAACTGCTGCTGGGTAACAGAGTGACAGGTACGCCCATCCGTCTTCAAGCTGCTAAGCTTGTTGATAAAGCGCACTCCACTCTGCACTACAACCGGCTTCTGTTGAGACAACTGTGTGTCTGTCAGGGACAGATCTTGACGCTGCTAGAGTCTTACAACTCGCTGATGAATGGATTTTTATGTGCGCGAAATGAACTAATAAATAAAGAGCCATCTTGCATAAACAATTCATGTTCTGCAGTTCATGCTACAGTTGAGGTTTCAGTCGGAACTCCCTATGATGTGCGCAAAACAATGCGGGTCCTTGCGTCTGGGTATCGTGCTTAAAATATCTCAGCATACTTATTAATACTTTCCGCAAGATGAAATTATTTCAATATAATAATCCTAGAGGTCTCTACCTATGATTTACTTTAAAAAGCAAATTCTGGTTTTACTAACGATCTGAAATGGCACAAGGGTGTGGCCGAATTTGGTAGATATATCACCTTTTTAGCTAATGGCACCAAACAAGCTCTAGTTATTACTATTGACTTTAGACTGCTATTGAATTTTAGACTGCTGGGAGCTGGGTGACACGTACATTGATTCGTCTTCACGTTGCTATTCATAATGGAATTGCACACTGCCCTCGGTACTTAGCTTCTTGTTTTCCTATGTGTACATGTGCGTCAGACAGAAATTAAAGCTGCTTAAAGTGTATCGACAATAGCTGAATAAATTGGATCAGGGAAATGTAGGCATCACTTCCGTTCTGCGGAAGATGTTGCTAAAAATTCAGTTGAAGTAGCCCAAAAAAATTTGCGTTTTTTTTTCTAATGACAAGATCAAGTATTTTTACTTATCTTTCTATGTGGCTTTGGTAGTAACAAGGAGGTTTTTCTTTGTTAATCAAATGCAAAGATTATAGATCAATTATTTAACCTATGTAATCCTCTCATTCCAAGATAAGAGTATTCATAATTGAGAGATTAATGCCTCAAACAAAATACAATCTACAAGTGAACGTTGTATGATTAGTTAACTGATCCATGTCGTTGCAAGTACAACAAAGCACAAATGATACAAAGCAGACTTAGTTCTCTATCCAAACAGCCACAGATTAAAATAGTTTTATGATGGACCAAGATCCTAAGGGTTTCCCATAGGGCTGAGTACCCAGCAAGAGATGGGCCGGCCCACAAACTACCAGGAAGGTGCGGGACATGGTGGCCTGGCTTCTAGGGCAAGTAACCCGACCTAGTTGGATAAAGGAAAGTCTATCTTTGTAATTGGATTAGAAGTCTTCTGTCTCAATCGACTAGGACTGGAACTGTGCACTTCCCCTCTAGAGTACATAAAGAGAGGTAGGGGTACTCCCCTTGTAACGGATCATTCAACACAATCCAACGTAAGGCAATCCACAACACATGACGTAGGGTATTATGCTATTCAGTGGCCTAAACCCTTCTAAATCGCCGTCTCATGTTTACCACCGAGTTTAGTTTACGCTGAATACCACCAATCCTTGCTCTAGGTAATCCTGTAGCAAGGTTGCCGGTCATGAAGCACCGACAGCTGACGTGACAGGTAAGAGCTTTTGGCTAAAGAGCACTCAAAAGCCCTGCACAACCGAGCCCAGCACCATAGGCAACTGTGATCACAGCTGGGAGGTCTTCGCCATCTCAGACATTGTAGTAGACGACGAGCAAGGAGGTTACAAAGTCATGCTGGAAACTACAGCAGTGATGCTTTGAGGACGACAAACATCCTCGCATGCAGCATCTACCCGAACGCAGCAGAGGACCCAACACCGGAGGAAGACCAATGAATGACAACCAAAACAGGGGAGGCACAGGCCACCCTCAAGGCGGTCAACATCAAGGCGATCTGCGCGACGTCCTCCGCAGTCGTGATCTTCGTGAAGGACTGAATGCTAGATGCCAGGACCTCCACTACGCAGAGTCTTCCCCTCGTACCGGAAGAAGTACCTGTCAACATCCACAAGTACGACGGCAAGAAGGACCCGAGTCAGTGGATTCGATGCTACTCGGCCGCCATCCGCCTCGTAGGAGACGACAGCGTTAAAGCAGTCTACTTCCTGATGGTGCTCGAAACTACTCCATTCACTTGGCTCAAACAACTTCCAAAAGGATCGTCAGCTGGCTCACGCTCTCACTACCGGATTGAGGAAGTTTGCCGTGTGCCCACGGCACACGGCGAAGCCTAAAAAACACTTGGCAAAGCCACTCGGC
This sequence comes from Miscanthus lutarioriparius, assembly GCA_904845875.1. Lineage (NCBI taxonomy): Eukaryota > Viridiplantae > Streptophyta > Magnoliopsida > Poales > Poaceae > Miscanthus > Miscanthus lutarioriparius. Next base: position 17,250,887 of record CAJGYO010000009.1, on the reverse strand, counting down.
AAACGGCACTTGACATACACAAAGTCGGCAAACATTTCTTTGCCGAGTGTTTTTTATCGGGCGCTTGGCAAAGACCTTGCCGAGTGTTTTTTGGGCACCGACACTTAGCAAATTTTTTTTCGGAAAATATAAAAAAAAGGGTAAACTCCAATTTACACCCTCCAACTTTCACCAAAGTCCGGATTTCAACCTCGAACTTCAAAACCGGACAACTTTGGCCCTCCAACTCTCGAAAAAGTTCAACTTTCAATCTTCTCGGCGGTTTTGCGGGTAAACAGTAACTTTTGATATTTTCGGGAGCGCCAAAATTTTATATTATTTTTTCGAGCATCTTAACGTCCTCAAATGAAAAAACTTAAAACTACAAAGCTGTAGATCTCATCGAGGTCTACAATTTACATATAAAAATTATCTTCATCCGACATCGTATTGACGGGTTTTCTATTTTTTGAAATTTGAGTCTCATCACGCGACAAAATATGGTGCTGAAATTTTATATTATTTTTTCGAGCATCTTAACGTCCTCAAATAAAAAAACTCAAAACTACAAAGTTGTAGATCTCATCGAGGTCTACAATTGACATATAGAAATTATCTTCATCCGACATCGTATTGAAGGGTTTTCTATTTTTTGAAATTTTATATTATTTTTTCGAGCATCTTAACCCTTCAATACGATGTCAGATGAAGATAATTTTTATATGTAAATTGTAGACCTCGATGAGATCTACAACTTTGTAGTTTTGTGTTTTTTCATTTGAGGACGTTAAGATGCTCGAAAAAATAATATAAAATTTTGGCGCTCCCGAAAATATCAAAAGTTACTGTTCCCGCAAAACCGTCAGAAGGTTGAAAGTTGAACTTTTTCGAGAGTTGGAGGGCCAAAGTTGTCCGGTTTTGAAGTTCGAGGTTGAAATCCGGAATTTGGTGAAAGTTGGAGGGTTTAAATTGGACTTTACCCTAAAAAACACGCCGCCGCCGCCACTGCCACCACGCGGCTCGCCCCCCCGCCGCCGCCACCCCGTCGCTCGCCCCGCCGCTGCTCGTCACCGCCACCACGCAGCTCACCCCACCTCTGCTCGCCAGCCGCAGCCACCACCGCCACCACTCGGCAAGCCCCGCTGCTGCTCGCCACCGCCACCATGCGGCTCTCCCCACCGCCGCCACCACTGCTCGGCTCGCCCGTCGGTTCCGGCCCGGACCGCTGCCGCCGCCACCACTTGTGCAAAAAAAAGAGGGAGAGGGAGGGATATTGGGGGAGAGGGAGCGAGATGGCGGCGCCGGGAGGGAGAGGGGGGGCAAGGGAGGAGGGAGGAGGCGATGCCGGGAGGGAGGTGGAGAGAGGAGAGAGGAGGAGGGCAAGACCGGAGAGGGAGGGAGGGCGGCGCGGGAGATGGAGGGAGGTGGGTGGGGGGCGGCGGGTGCTTTTATAACGTGCTGAGTTTGCCGAGTGTCAGATCACAACGCTCGGCAAACTAATCTTAGCCGAGTGTCTAGGGTTTGGGGCACTCGGCAAATATATTATTTATTTTTTTATTTCCTTGTTTTCCATAACGTGTATTTCCTTTTTTGTTCGATGTACTTTGAGAATACCTTGTCAAATTAACTCAACAATATATATATGATTTTTCTACGAACATGATTCCATTATTTTATTCAGTTATAGCTCCAATTTAATTTATATCAATTAAAATTTTATAATTGCACTTAATAAATTAAAATTATTAAACGGATCCAAAAAATTACCAAAATTTCACATGAAACAATCTATGTTCTCTATTGCCTATACAAAATGTTTTGAAGCCAAATCCCAATTCGACCGCCACTTTGACTCCAAATCTTACCAATTCCTTCTCAACGCTACGATTTTTCTTCTAAGATGCTTCGATTTGTAAACATCGTACGTGACAAATTGTGCGAAACCTTCTCAATTTTTTACCACAACCTCTACCTATGATATCATAGATCATGACAAATCTCATGATTTTTAGACTTCGTTTGTTTTTTTAGAATTTAAAAACCATTCGTCCACACGTTTGTGGTCGTGTTTCCTGAACAAGATGTTCGAAATTTCTTTTTATTTCCCGGATAAGGCCTCACACTTGGCTCAATAACATGAATGTCATTTTTCTACTCATTTATTCTATTATTTTAATCACTTACGGTTCAACTTTGACTTATACAAAAAAATTTCCTAGAAATACAATAAATTAATTAAATATAGGAAACAGATCCACAAATATACCAAATTTTAACATGGAATACCATATGTTGTATGTTTAGAGTAGAAAAAGTTTCAAGGTCAGAACAGAAAAATTAAATAAAATTATTTGCCGAGTGCCAAATAGTTACACTCGGCAAACATATTTTTTTGCCGAGTGCCTAGTTTTGCCGAGTGTTTTTTTTTCTAGTTTGCCGAATGTCGAACTTTGCCGAGTGTTTTTTTTGCATCGTTTGCCGAGTGCATTTATTTTGCCAAGTGTTTTTTTCGAAGCGATCGACAAAGGGCTTGTTTGCCGAGTGCCCGAGGAAATGTACTCGGCAAACATAAAAACACTCGGCAAATAGCCGGAGTGTTCCATGGCGATGAGCAATTCACGCGGAAGGGAGGATCCCTAGAAGAACCATGGAGGCTTCAACTTGGAAAGGCAGGTGACTCTTGATCGACTGGGGCGGGGGATTGGGGGGCAGCGGCAGATCTCTCTTTGGTTTCCTCTAGTCTCCACTCCCACTTGTCGACTCTGCCGTGCCGGCCAGGCTATTCGTTATTTAACTTTTATGGTGAGTTTTCTCCACAACGGACAAAGTGCAAGGGCCATGAGGGTATTACATGGAGATTTCTACAGCATTTTGTCACTGAAACCGAAGCCAAAGCCAAGCCGGCTGCCGGCATAAAGGTCTACGTCTTCGTCCTCTTCCATTCCACCCCATCGGCCCTGCGGAGAAGCCCAAGCGCCCCTTCCCCTCCTGGTCCTGACGATTGTGTTCCGAGTTGAGGTTGAGGTGTCTACGCCGGTTTTTCTTCGGTTTCTACCGGATACCTGGAATTCAGCAAGCAGAAGCACCGTGTATGTTTTCTCACTTTTACTCGATCGCGGAATTCTTCACTACGAGCTTACGACTGTCGGAAACTTACGTTATTGTTGACGCTGTCCCCACCTCACCGTCATTACCCCAGCAGCTGTGCCAGTTTGAGTTGAGCAGCTTCTCTGGCGCAGCGGTGACTTGTGTTTGTGTTGCACAACATTTAATTTGTTTGCTAGGCTATTATCCTACCTTGCGTCCCACTCCAGCATCAGCAGCCTTTGTAGGGCTTTGTAGTAACAAATAAGCGGTCGCCGGCCTTTGTAGGGCTTCAGGAGGTCCTTTTTACGCTTGTTTCCATCTTATATTATCAGCTATCAGTTTTCAGTAACAAGCCTAGCAAAAATGTGGAGATGCCGTAAAGATTAGTTCCTCTCAAACGTACGTGCACGACCATAGGTAATGCCTTCCGATCCATATCATCCAGTCTTTCTTGCCAGCATTGTTTCTCTTCCACTCTTTTTTTTTGTAGAGTCTATGTTTCTGCGTTTGATTTCGTTAACTGAAGCCTTATTCTTACTATGAGAGTAAACGTATCAGACCACCAAATGAAGTTGTCAACTCGAAATAAATTTGACTGTTTCCTACTGATTCTAGCTGTCTAATAAAGGGAAATCATTTGAGGAAGGACGTCTTTGTTAGAGAATTAGGGTCTTAAACTCCACGATCTCTAATTCGCTTGACGTGAACACAGACTGATCTCAGGTGGATTAGTGACTAACCATAATCGTAAGATAGCCATGGCTGTGCCCTCCTCCTCCTCCTCTCGACACTAGGGATGAAGGTGCCAATAACTCTTCCTGATTGTCGGTGAGGAAGCAGGAACGGTGGCATGAAGGCAGTGGCCTTCCCTTCACTCAAGCAATTTGATGATCAAATCTTAGGAGGAAGTACGTTAGGCTGGCTATTCCTCGGAACGTTGTTTCCTTTTGGCACTGTGTAACAAGGGGCCACTACCCTCGGTCAGTTTGGGTGCACCTCTGATTGCACGTACGGGAGTCACAAACTCCCCTTGACTCAGCAAGAGGTACTGGTGTGGGCATTGGTCCATCCCAAAACATAGGACTAAGATCACATTTTTCAACATTCTCCCCTTTGATCAAAAGGCTAACGTCTTAAGTCCACGCTCAGTAGAAATAGCACATAGAAGCAATGTGATACAGTGGTCAATAAAAATGCCACTGGATGCAATTACAATACCTACGGTATTACCAATCCACCTCGATAGGATATCACATATTTGTAATGGGACATGGTTGTCTTAAAGTCCTCATACCCAGAATCAAGGCTTTTCACTAAATCCATATGCACAACATAATCATGGAAGATATTGGATGGTAAGGCTTATAGTATCCGTGATATTAACGTAATACTCATATCCATAATACTAATTGTCTGCTCCCGGGCTCTATCTTTCACGACTTGACTTGTTACTCACATAGGAAAACTGCATCTCGATGAATGCAACATAGTGGTATATGGATATGTTGTTCACCACTTTAAACTGGTAATCTTGTTCTTATGCCATATGGCTTTACCTACAACTTTAGCATGCTACTATCAATATAAAACTTAATGTGAACATCTTAGTATCTACACATCCTGCAAAATTAGTATCTAAATCATTAATAACTCCAAGTTTTAAGACCTCTTGTATGCTAGCATGCAATGCTTAGTCTCTTACACATCATAAGCATTCTTAACAGGCTCCCAGGGGTCCAACCCTGGGCTTATTTCTGCTAAATATCCAGATTCATAAGGTAAGACAGGATGAGTACAAACATAATGCTTCAAACAGCTGAAGTGCAAGCACTTAGCTTTAATTGATCAGTTTTTATTTAATTTATGGGACCTTGGAGTGACCCAAATTTAACGACCTCAATATATATAAGTGATAGCTATAGGATAACAGTTAACATACATCATATCTCTTAAGTACTTCATCATTTATGACCTTAGAGATAGACTTAAACATAATTGGACCTAACCAGGTGTACTAAGGCCCAAACATAACAGGCTTCACCTAGAACTTTATGTAAAAATTAAATGAGAGGGATCATTCAGGAGGATGCAGCATATGCCTACTGCAACTTGCTAGTAAAGTTACCATCAATGTAAAGTAATAGGATAACACACTAGCTCCCCTTGATTTTAGCATTTATACAGTTATGAACCATAGGTTTACCTTGCTCTTCTCGGCTCTACTGATGGGTCATGAGAATACAATGACAAATGATAATGTTAAATTGAGACCAGATGGGTAGCTTGCATCGAGAATGGAGTCTCAATGTAGTGCTTCCGCCTATGTCGATTGAGGACCGTACCGTTGTAGACCTGTGTGAGTCAAGACTTTGCAGTACTAGCCACATACTCCGGTAAGCCTAATATCTTGGCGATTCCATTATGGGAAAGGACAACCGCGCACTAGGAGTGGAGAGATGGCGAGAGTAGCGTGTACCCACCCTACAGGAACAGGGTAGGGCGGTGGAGTACTGTGCTCTCCAGTGGCACGAACCCATTCCGATTTTGGAGGTTCCGAGTGAAGGTTGATATATGTAGGTCTGGGACCTGCATATGTCATGTGGTAAGGAATCCCCAGCTGGGTTTTAATCGATTCGAATCGCCATTGCTTCTCGGAGAAGAAGACTTGATTCTCTGATCTACATCATAGTTAATCATTGAAACAAGGTTACTTGTGGATAAGAAATGAAAATGAGATGAGATGGTTAATGAAGTGATTGAGCTAGATCAAGAGCAAACTGGATACTACTAATGACTTAATACGAATCTAAAACATTGAAAGTAAGGATCCACTCATAGTAAGCTTTTCCGCAAAAGTTACTTCTTGCTTCAATCTTTCCTTTAAGCCAGCATGCCCTTGGAGTCTTTTCTTTTGGTCGGGTAAGACTTGTTGAGTCCGTCATGTACTCGAGGTTTGTTAAACCCTTGTTGTAGGTTCTGACTTGTGCTACTAATCAAGGTCATGTCGGTGGGCTCGACATGATCTGGATGTCTCTTCTACTTTAGGTGCTTCTTCTAATCTGCTTACGCTGTCCTATTCACCTTTGGATCTAAAGTTAAGTTTTACTTAAACATGTTCTCTAACCTAATGTTGTAAATCTTCCGCAACTCCGATGTATGATATTATTGTATCAATGTTGTAATGTTGTGGTAACTCCATTGTTGATCATGTATGAGTTGCGAAATGTGGATGATTCGGGGTTCCACGAGGACACTGACGGACTACCGGATTACGGCTTTTTCGTGTACGATGGTTGGAGGTCTTTAGGACAATGGCGGTACACGTGGGCTAGTATAATTTGGGTGGTTCTGCCACACAAGGGAACATGGAGCCCCTGAACAAGCACCTCACAAACTTGAAGCACCCCCAATCGAGTATGGAGCACCTAAATAGGAGAGAACAAGGGAACAAGATTTGCTACGATTCACTATCCGAGAGACACGAACTCGAAGCGAGGCGCCATTTGGTCTCTTGAGGTTCCTTGAGAAAGAACCATCGCATTGGACGATTGACTTCCCGAGACACGTTTTTACGGTATCGCAATCCTTCAAGAATGCGAGTCTCCATCTACATAAACCATGACCCTATTTTCCCGAGGTGCTCTCGCCTCATCGTATTCACGCATTCGTACGCCGCTCGACGCCGCATCTGTCGTGGATTCGCGTAGCATGCATGCGCTCTGAATCTGCTTCTTCCTTGGCTACATTGTGATGGATCGGCCCCCGATGCAGTTGGCTGCGGACATCGCTAGCCGTGTCGCTGAATAGTCATATGCCCCCATGGATGACCTTGCTAGCCTGTGGGCAACCTGCTCGTTCATGCGTAGGGTGTGCGGCACCGCCGAAGTCGGCCAGCGCATACCACTGCGCCGGGTGCTACAGCGTCATGGTTTCTGGGAGTGCCAATACTACTACGACGACTATCGCTCCTTGCTCACCACTAGGCTGGCTAGCGTGGGCAACCTGGAGGCCTACTTCCTCGCCGGCTTGCATCCTGCCTTTGTGGAAGCCCGCAGGTCATTGATGCCACCGATGGAATGGCTTCTGCACTCCGCCGAGGCAAGCTATAAACTTGGTGTGTACGTCTATGCCCTCGTGCTCTATAGGTCCAATACCAGCGGCGGCAATGACGACATTGCCTGGCACCTATTGAGGGAGCTCGAAGGTGCTGATGAAGCAGGGACGGCTGCACTGCCGTGGAAGAACCAGACCTTTTTGCAGTTCCACTGAGACGTGTACTGGCGGTTGTAGGACATGTTACCACATGACGTAGTGCCTGGTCATTGCCCCGTTCGTTGCATGGATGGGCACCATCAGTGCACAGGCGATGGCGGAGGCGAGCCCATCGGGTTTGAAGTATGGGAGTTGTGGTCTAGGTTCTGCAGCGAAGAGTGTAGGATCTCACGGGAGTGCGATAAGTTATTCACATCAATGTTGTAGATTAATTTTGAATTAGTGCATGTTAAGTTATGTTAAACATCTATGCATGTATATCTGTGGTTGGTGATTTTATTTTTATTTAGCAACAACGTCAACTACATATGTATCTCGTTGTTCAAAGTCTGCTGGTGCTGATCATATTTTTTTTTCCGTACGAGCATGCTCCGTAGTTTTTCCTCTTTTTCCTGTGATGCTTGTTATTGTGTCGTTTATAATTTTAAGTTTGACTAACTTTGTAGGAAATAGTAACATCTATGACATAAAAAGATCAGACCAATTTGAACATATTCTTATCTAATTTGCACGAATAAAATCACATGAGTGCAATCCAAAACATCACAAAAGATCTCACCGAATCATGCAAATAGAACAGCATTTTATACCGAACCTGACAATGATATTAATCAAGAATCTTGATTCGTGAAGTGCTGCCCAATGTATACATAAACCTTGTATACTTCACAGCATATAGAAGGTCCGCCCTATGTATACATAATGCCTGGCCTCACTCTCATTGTTTGATTCCACCTTGCATTGCGCAAAAACCCCCCGCCTTGCCTCGCAAAGTCCCGAACTCCGCCTCCCTGTTGCGTACAACTAAGCCCGTGCCCATGAAGCGCTACTCGAGGAAGGGTCACCCAGCTCCAGTCCCCTCTTCCTCTAGTGTACTGGCTCTCCCCGCTTCGGAGGAGGTAGGGCCAATGGTGCGCCCTGCTCTGGTGTCGGTGGAGGCGGCGTCGACGTCTAGTCACGGGAGACTGGTGTTCCCATCGTGCTTCCACCCGCTGTCTCCTAGACTGCCATTGCTCTCCCCGTCGCCCTCAACGACGACGCTAGCGCCAGTGGCACCGATGGTTCCCTCGACACCACCACTACCAGTGCACTCCACTTCGCCGTCATCGTAGGCTGCATGGACTCCTCTGTTCTTGCTGGCCCACGTCACGAGTGGCTCTCATGTATCCTCGTGCTCCCGCTTGGCGTTCGCCGAGGACATGTCCAAGCGCTCTCCTACATGCATTACGACGGACTCAAAGGACAATCATTGTGCGTGTCGCATCTCCCGTCCCCAAGAGCCATAAGGCGATGATATGCATCATTTGCTATGGCTTCTGGTCTACCCCTTTTCCCAAAGAGTCGCCCTTGGTTGGGATAGTAGTCGTAAATGCAGGAGCATGTCCTCGCGTCCACGGGACATACGTCGTCGACAAGAAGATTGCCCGACATCGTGCACTAGCAAGCGAACGAAGGCTGGATCGCCGATAGGGGCAGCCACCGGTGATTACGTGCCATCGCGGCACCTATTAGATTAGTTAATCGTTTGCCATTTAAATCGATCGCTCTCCCCCTTATCATCTGGGCTGGAACTTGTCTTGCATTGTGTAGTGATTCCTCCATGGCGACGCCGCACCCCATCGTGGGGCTTCCCATCGGTGGTGCTGGAGAGTCATCCCATCGCCGTTCGCCACTGCCGAGCCAATCTATCCCCGCACAGCCCTCTAGTTCTGAAGTGGACGAATCTTCAGGCTAAGAAAAATATCATAAATTATTGAAGCACTACCATGAGGTCCGAGCAGTGTTGTGTGCGTCCAGGCTGCACGCCGACATGCCATGAGGTGACTTGGTGGCCGCGAGCGCCACACTTGTCGTGGCCCTGCAGGAAGCCGCCCAGGTGCTTGAAGACAAGGCAAGCGTGGTGTCGAAGCCGTTAAGTCAGCATTTGCCATGGCAGCCGCAACGCCTTAACTTCAGTTTGGTGAGGCGGTGGACATCCAGGCGGTGGAGCGGGGTTTTCCACCGGATCGAGCGATAATGAGATCGATGATCTCATCGAGAGCCTTTGGCCGACCGCCAATGGCATCTTAAGCGAAGCTAAATGTGGAAGCAGCTCTGCGCCCGCCTCAACCCTTGATCTATGGGGACGTGTCGGTAGTACTAGTAGTCATGATTAGGTTTGATCTGTGGAATGTTCTTGCAAATATGTGAACTCTTATTTGCATGTCTATGTGAACTTTTGCGGCACTTATGTATTAGGTGGGTTAAACTCTGTTGAGCATGGTCTAGCCCCTATTGGTTCCTTTTCGCTACAGATTTCTTTCTGCAGAATTCATACGAGCAAGTCTCATTTTCCTCGTTTTCCTGTGATGCTTGTTACTGTGTCGTTTACAATTTTAAGTTTGGACCTGTTTCTAAATCTAGGTCATGCAGATTGTCCGGCCATTTGAGAAACAACACGGGCGGACTTTTAGTGCACCATGCAACGTGACATACATCAAATGGACTTTGTTTACTCCTCTGCATGCTAATTTTCCATGAACAAGGGAACATAGGGGAGGTAGTAAGGTCTACTGATGAACTCTGGCGGGGCCTTCGTCTCTCTGTGTACAAAGCAGTATGGACTAATAACACAACTAATTGGCTAATTATTAGAAAGTCTTGGAGATTGTCTTCTTTATTCCTTTCAATACTTTATTAGGAGTTGTAGAACTTCATGTTTTTGGGAAGAAAATATTGGGTACTCTTGGAGATGCTCTAAGCACCCAATCTTGAAGAACGAGCACCTAGCAAACTTGAAGCACCCCCAATCAAGTATGGAGCCCTAGAACAAGAGAGAACTAGATGATTATAGATCTTCTGTTAACATAAGATCTACAATCATCAAGGTCAACTCTGTTCAATGGCGCTGACTTCATAAAGGATGGAGAAGGAGCACCTCACAAAACTTGCACCAACATCTCGGTGAGGTGCTTTATATTCGATAATCTTGCTACCTCACGAGGATCGAGGGATACAAATCTGCATCTCGATGCAAAAATGCAACAAGATTATGGAATCTAAAACACCCATTCTTGAAGGCCTTCTTCAAACACTAGCATCCCTGTGATGTGCTTTATATCCATCTTGAACCTCTCACGGGCTCTAGGCCATGAGAGGTGCAAGGAAGGAAGACAAAGCACCTCTAGGCAATGAAAAAAAATGATTGCCTCACGTGTGTCGAGGATTCAAGAGTGTGTAGATTGGGCAAAAGCAGGTGCATCGGACCCGGAGTTAAATAGGCTGACCGAAGATGGAGAAGTGCAAGTAATGGTGATGCAAGTAGTGGGAGTTAACTCATGATGACTTTACCGTAATAGACCAAATCTAACCGAGCCGATAGACCAAATCAACCGAGCTAGACACATCTCACTCTTCACTCTTTAGTCTACCCTCATTGCTATGACTACTTGGATTGGAATCAAATAAATCTGAGAAAAAGACCTATCATCATTTTGCCGGGCATTCAAGTCTCAAGCGTGTCGAAGCTCTTTTTTACGAATTCACTTCTTGTGTCTAGCTTTCTGCCGAATTCGCTTCACTCTAATATTTTCTGCGCTCGTAAGAAAGTCGATCGTCACATTTCATCTCATCGGACTGTCTGAGACAGATATGTGAGTAAAACTATTGCCTCACTGAGTGCACTCGGTCAATTTGTATCGATTGTAGTAGTAGTCATGAGTGGCTTTGATCTATGTTGAACCCAGCTCATCTTATTTTCATATATTTGATAAGATTTGTTGAACTTGCAAGAACCATGAATCAAAGATGATTTTTATTCAGAATTTTTATACTTCATAGGATCACACAAGGTGCGGCCGTATGAAATCTTGACTACCTAGACGGCGTGCTCTTGCATTCCCAAGCGAGGTGCACGCAGCGTGTGGGTGGCGTCGATAACTTTGTTATAGTAGGGGCGTCACTTTTGGCCCGTCGCATTAACATGACGGGGTGAAGCCCCACCGCCCACCCACGCGAACACCTCGGGCGTGGGGTGGTCGACGGCCCCCAAACTATAGCAACAGAGACAAGGGGCGAGAGGGAAGGTTATACACCTGCTGTCTTCTCTCTATAGAGCTCCCGATTCCATCCCAAAGCTTTTGCCTTCCACCCTACTGCGCCATTGACGCCTCCTGCTAGGACCATTGGCGGAGCCAACAAGGTCGTCTATCGATGGGGAGGCCCCGGAGGCCTTCCACACCGGCAATCCTCCACCGACAGACATACCTCTCGTTAGTGTGGTCTCTCACCCTTGATTCCCTCTTTGGAGGTGGATCATCACCATACCCTTTGTTCATGTTGTTTATCTACATTTAACTACTAGAGTATATGCGAGCAATGCTCACACTAGTATTTGTGTTCATCTTTGTTTAATTTATCTAGTATTTGGAATTTGCCTACTATCTCAATAGGAGGACATGGGCATGTGGCGGCGTCTGAGCCTCATTGGCCCTAGAGCCTGGTTCTTTGTTCACGGTCTCACTCGGAAAGTGCCCCCCCCGAGGCAGCTCCCGATAGAGGCAGCCGCCCACGATTCCATGCCATGCTGCGCCAGTTAGTTCGGTAAAAGTCATTTGCCTTCTCAATCAGATCGCTCTCCCCCTTATCCTATATGGGCTTGAACTTGGCTTGCATTGTGCAGTGCTTCCTCCATGGTGGCACCATCCCGGTCGTGTGGCTTTCCCGGTGGTGCCAGAGAGTCGTCCCATCACCGCTTGCTTCTGCAGCCGAGCCCGTCTATCCCATGACTCTCTCTGGTTTTGAAGTGGGCGAATGGTGGAAGGGCATGAATCCTCGAGATGACATAGAGTACCATCAATTATTGAAGGATTACCATGAGGCCCAAGCGGATTTCTCATCGACTAAGGCTGAATGCCGAGATGCTACGTGATGAGGTGGGCGTCATGTAGCGATGCACTTCATTTTTCCATGGTGAGGTCTCTACGGTAGCGTGTCGACTAGGAGATCCACCTAGAGCATGGCGAAAACATGATGAACCTTCTTGTAGATCTGAGGACGCGGGTCGAGACCCTCGTCCTGTGCGTGCAAGCCGCCATTAACTCAAGCTTCCCCGTACGAGCAGTGAATAATCTGTTCAACGCAGAGGAGCCATTCCGAGCCCTATCAGCCCGCCTTTGAGCCATGGTCACTGAAGCCATTTGTCAGGGGGCTATCGCTTCACTGGCTGCTGCCCAGCTTTAGATTGGCGCAGCGGTTAACGTCCAGGTGATGGAGCGGGGTTTTCCACTAGAATCGAAGGACGATGACATCGTCGATTTAGCTGAGAGTTTCGAGCTGGCCGCCAATGCTGTCTTAGCGAAGGTGGACGTGGACGAGATCTAGCACGCCCGCCTCGACCCTTGATCTATGGGACGTACTAGTAGTACTAGTAGTCATGACTATGTTTGATCTATGGGACACCCTTGTGAATATGTGAACTGTTATTTGCATGCATGTCTGTGTGAACTTTTGCTGCACTTTGTATTAGGTGGGTTAAGCTCTGTTGAGTGTGGTGTAGCTCGGGTCATTTAGTCATTTTGTAGCTGGTTTCTTTTCGCTGTAGATTTCTTTCTGGTTGTCTTTGATCTGAAACTTAATTTGCTAAACATTCATGAGTGCCTTTGATCTTTGTTAAAGCCAACTCGTGTCTTTGATAAAATTTATTGAACTTGAAAGAACCATGGAGCGAGGAGTTCATCTGAACAAGTCTCGCCTTGATCTAATGCTTGAGCGGAGGAGCCAAAGCTATTGACTTTTACTACTGAGCATAAAAAAGTCCGGCCCACTGCGTATTTGATCTCGTAGAGACGATGAGAGTGTCGTAGCAATCGGGTCTACCCTCGGCTGCCATGACAGCTTGGATTGGAGTGAAATAAGTACATAAAAGACCTATCACAACTGCACCAGGCATTCAAGTCTCAAGCCCATCATGGTGGTAAAAAGCTCTTTTTCTCGATTCACTTCTTGTGTCTAGCTTTCCTGCCACATTCAATTCATTCTCATATTTTACTACGCTTGCAAGAAAGTCCGAATACGGCACATTTGATCTCATCGGAGACTATACAGTACAGAGCTATGAGTAAAACTATTGCATATGGAGTGCACTTAGTCACAACATTTGTATCAGTAGTAGTAGTAGTTATGAGTGGCTTTCCCCTTCCGTCGATTGACACTAACCAAAATCATGCTTACAGATGGCAACTAGTTACCATACCATGGATGTGTACTCTAAAACAAAAGATCACAACTTTTCCCCCGACCACGTCCCTCTAGTATATTCGACGAAATGACGTTTACCTATTTCTTGTAAACCATTTGCTCACCTGATAGTCCGAGCAGCATAAATTTGAACAGGACGGACATGTAACTAGTTTCAATTTTATTTGTTTCCTTTAGGGATTCAACGAATGTATTCATATGAAATAGGTTTCCCTGTATAATATAATGAGAGATGTGTTCGGCCTGGTTAGACTTACGATGCTCAGACTTTCTTGCGTGTGCTGTAAAATTTGAATAGCTATGTGGCTCCTCCATTAGGCATTACATCGACGCGAGACTTGATCGATGAATTCTGTTATGCATGTTTACCATACTATAGATCAGAAAGAGTACCAGAAATAAACCTACAGGCAAAACCAACCAACAGGGGTGAGAAACCAGCTACCAATTGATCAAAGGACCTGATCTACACCATGCTCAACAGAGTTTAACCCACTTAATACAAAGTTTAGCAAAAGTAAACAAAGACATGCAAATCAGACTTCACAAATCAAAACCTCTGTACATTTGAACGCGTCTGACATAAAATGCAAGGGAAGATACATAAGGAAGAGTAACAACATAAGGAAAGAGTAACAATATATACTCCATCTGTACTCCCAACATAAGGAAGATACATCAAATACTACGAGAGATACATCAAATGGAACTTTATTTACTCCTCTACTCGCTGTCGGTATCACTTTCCTTGTCCTTGTCCTCGACATTGGTATCACCACCGTCGTCGTCCTCCTCAATAGCCATGAGGCCCTTTTGCTTGTCAGAGGTGATGCGGTGGGCCACCTACTCAGCATCGACACGAACCAGGTTGCGCCAGTGCTTCTCGGTGTTTTGGGCGTGCTGATTCCCTGTGTCGTGACGCTAGTGTCAAAGCCATCTATCTAGCTCTAGTAGTAGACGAGGATGTACTCCACATTGTCCGCGTGATTCTTGTTCAAGTAGGCTGGCAGTTCTTCTAGGACATCAATGAGTTGGTGAAAAATGAAGACGTTACTGCTCACCTTTTCCTCCCAAGGCGGGTTGAGGGTGCCCACCCCGGTGTTCTATAGCACATGCCTAATCTTCAAGAAAGCCTTACTCATGATGCCAAAGGCCCAATCGTCTTTATCTTCAAAGGGATCCACCAGAGCTTCATCTTGATTCACCACGGGCACGGTGTCATCTTCCTTCACCACGGGCATGACGTCATCCCCCTCATGTGCACACTTCGTAGAAGGCTCGCCTTTCACCATGGTGGTGGCTAACCGTGAAGTAGGTTTGGAGAAGGCAACAACATGTTCCCAGCGATTTTAGATCTGCAGTGGGAATGTGAAGGCTCAGAGAATGAAGGAAAACAATCAGAGTTGTGGAAGAGATCATGGTGGTTAATATATCACTACTATAGAGGAGCCATTGGTGTTTTTTAGGAACAAAGAGGAGCCATTGGTGTTGAAATGTTACTGCACATGCAAAAGACATTGGTGTTGAAATGCGTCGGACACACTGCATAGACCTTAACTTACATTACAAACAAGTTAAATTTGCTGCAAAATAATGACAACATCCATCCAAGAGGAAATTAACATGTCCATAGACAATCAAACAACATTGCTCCATTTAAACATATCATGAAAGAGAGATACATCAAATGCAGCTTTATTTACTACTTTGCTAATGACTCCAACTCCGAGAACAAGGGAACATAGGGAAGATAGTAAGGTCTGTCGATGATTTCTGGCAGGATGACACATCTACCATACGGAATGCAATGTGTAGGGATGGCATGAACTTTTCTGTGGTCCATGTTATATGCAATGACGGCTCTTTCCACCCCAACCCCAACAAAGAAAACCAAATTCCATTCTAGGTGAACTATAACCGCTGTGTAGCACGACTCAAAACCAAAGTAACCCATTTGTTTCTGAGTCTTTTCAAACAACTTACACAGGCTGATAGTATGCTTCATTGTCCATTTATTATTAGTACCGTAGTCTTCAAGGATCCAGATTGAAAGCTTGGATATATTGCGACCACCTGTGATTACATTGACACAAGTGACCCGAGCTTGATGGATGGAGCATGAAAAACCACGTGGCGATTAGGAATTTTCATCCATGCCTTTCCTCCATATCCACAACAAGTATATAGCAGTAACCGTCGTAGAACCCAATATAGTGCAAACAACCATTAAGAAACACAGTTGTTGATTTTCACAATGTCCACTCAACCTCCTCGCCCCATTTAGATTCCTTAAAGATCCATGCTACGAGTTAGATGAGTAGATGTCCACACCCACACACTGACCATCCTCCTCCATATATTCAAACACATGCAAGTGCAAGGAGGCTATTGGATCGAACCCCAATCGAGCCTCACCAATGAGAATGGATTCTAGGCAGCAGTACCTTCAACTCCTGGGTTTGCGGATTGTAGGCGACATAGCGGTATCCATCGGTCCCAAGGCACCAAAGCATAGGATGAGGCCATTACATCAATCTGAGATAGCTACATTGTTCATGGTGAAGTGCAAGAAGGACAAGGAGGGGTAAACATCGGTGATCTTGGTAAAAGTTTCTTTAGTCGTAGATTCCATCATAGAAGAAGTCAGCCATAGTCTAGGGCATCAACTTATGGTTTATCGATGAGGCGTCTCAGGAGCGATAGACACATTTGCATGCAGAACAAGGAGCGAGGCGGGGAGACGGCGGAGGATCTCGACAAAGACATCATCCATGAGGCTGGCCAGTGCGTTCCTCTTATTGAGGGCCTCCTCCATTTCGTCATGTGCATAAAGTAGGATGAGTGCTTGCTCAGTAATGAAATCACTAAGGAGGAAAATAATCCAATAAAGATCCATGGTGAAGTCCACAACTCATAGCAAAGTGCAACTTTAACAACCATTAACAATTTTCATAGTACGACCTCATCTAAATTTAGAGTAGCACCACATAGATATATATAACTCAAACTTGAGTAGCAGTTAATGGAGCTGTAACCATTATAATTCTAGCTAAATCAAGTCTAACCATCACACTTACAATCAATATACGAGCTCGAGCTTCTTCCATAGGAAGCAGACAAAGATCTTGTTCTTTAGCGAGTCGATCTGGGATTAGCAATGCGAGGAAGAAGTTCATTCTAGGCTATTAATTTAGGTCCAATTAAATCATGTCTCCATGATAAACACAATGGCAAAGAGGGTCATTGGTGCATTTGATTATAAATAATAATTAGAGTTAAATGCATGAGAGGCCTTTCAACTTGTCATGGGGTGTCACTTATGCCCTTTAACTTTGAAAATGCATTTCTTGGTACATAAACTTGTTAAATGATACACAATAGGTCCATACTTGCCACATGGTGGAAAAATATGCACTAAACCCCACGAGAAATATGCCCTAGATAGATCAGCCCCTAAACCGAACTTCCTCCTCCCTACGCCTACGCTGCTCTCCCGCTTCCCTTGCGTTTCAGCCAGCATTTCCCCTTGTGCAAGAACATGAGCCTGGCTGGTACCGCCAAGAACAAGCACATCTTTGGTAACCAAGCTGCATCGATCTTCGCGTGGGCAGCGTGGCGGGGCTGGTGATCGACGCCCCATCCCAGCGCGCGGATGCCAAGTGTGAGCTGAGGCTCACGCTGCGGACACACACCACAGTGTGGACGACGTGGCCGTCAACGTGGCGCAGATGGAGGACGAGGAGTGCAACTTGTGGTGTGGAACTCACCAAGGACCTGGTTCGCGTCGCCGAAGCGATGCTCAGAGGCACATCATGACGTTGGGTCCCAAGGTGCCGCCCGGTGTTCAAGATGCTCCACGAGCCAGCGGCTCTTGAAGGGCTCGAAACTGTGCGGGATATATATATCGGTCGGTGAATCAAATGAACGCTAGTACACGCGCGATAGCGGCGGCCTGACCTTGAGGATCTGCGGTGTTATGGCGTTTAGCCCACAGATCGAGAATCACGCCATCTTGGCCGCGGTGTCGGTGTCACGCCTTGACCTAAGCGTCTGTTGTTGCATGGATATGTCCAAGCGTTTAGCCAAATAGAGCGCAAGTGCAAATCATGTATATAGTACTATCAAGATTATCGAATGCGAACACAAGGTTGATATGTGCCCTTGTGGTTCGGATTGGTGGGGAGTGATTGTCAATGTGACTTGCGTCTTGAGTTGAGTCGGTGAGCTAACCATGGCGTGAGTTGGGTTGTGCAACATGTCTCTTGTCTTGTGGTGCGCAGGTGTGGAGCTCAAGGCGGTGGTCGATGGCGAGGTGATGGTCAAGTAGGGACGTCTTGCGTGCCGATGGACGGGAGCGGTGAAGGACGGACGTGAGGCTTGGACCGAGGGACCAGGAGGCGGGTGGCTAGCCGTGGTGGTGACATCTGGGGGCATCAACAAGCGTAAGTGTACATGGGAGTGACCGTGTTGACCGAGTCAAGGCGGCGGACGTGCGAGTCGAGCGGGGCTCAGGAGGACTTGGCGTCCGACCGGTCGAGGACGGAGGTGACACGTCTCGAGTGGCGGGGGACACGTATGGAGTATGCTACTCGCGGGCGGTTTGGTGGTTTGGGCCTCAAAACCATCGGTGGCGGTGTCACGCAGGTCTGGGCCTCAAAACCCGGCGGAGGGTTCGAGGAGGAGCAGACGACATGTGGCGGCATCGAGGAGTTCATGTCGAGGTGAAGCTATCTCATGAAGGGCGCGGTAGCCGTCTTATGAAGATTATCTCGAGTTGGACCATAATGACCTCGTGTTAAGTGGTTCGACTCAAAAAATATCTAAGAGCAAAATTAGGATTGTGTAATAGCCGTGTTAAATAGGACGAGGGAGCTCCCATCTCTCTTACCTCTTTCATTTGCTTCATCCTTCTGTAGTTTTTTCCTTCTCCTTAGGTTTTCTTGAGAGAGGTCCATAAATTTCAAATTTGTGTAACAAACCTGTGATTTTGGAGTGGGAATGGAGGCCCGAATCCTTCGGTTGTCCTCCGGGATTCATATATTTTGTCTGTGATTCTTGTCACTGTGTTTTTTAGTTTTTCCCCATTTTCGTGCTTGGCTTCGATCTCGATTTCCGGAAGTTTGGGTTAATCCCAAGCAATGATTTCTTAGGGATAGGTTCGTAGCATGTTGAATCTGGTCTGTGCAAATTTTGGGCGCGGTTCGTGTTGATTTTGTTCGGTTTTCGTCGATTGTTGTGATCGCCTATTTTTCTGTTCTGCAGTTCGTTTCCTGTTCGTCAGTTCTGTTCGTCCTAGCGGTGTCGCTGCTCTTTGTGTGGTGTCAATCGAGAGGGGCCAGCAGCAGCGCTACAAACACCGGTGTCCAGACGCCGTGCTCGCTCACCAGAGCGGCGCTCGCCTTCTCGCCCCAGGGACCAGACGCTCGTCCCTTGTACTACTGCCCGTCGGTCTCCCTCTTTCTCTGTTCGTGCGTTTATTGCGTCGAGGCCGAGCACAGGAGCTGTCCCAGTCGAGTCCAGCAGCAGCTCTACCAACGCCGGTGTTCAGGCACCGTGCGCACTCGTTCGAGCTGTGCTTGCCGTGGGTCGCTGTGGTCACAGCTGCTCACCCAGGTGACCATCCTGCTCTGCTGACCGGAGCTAGCCCAGACCGTGATGGACATCTCCTTCTCCTGCTGCTGTGCGTGTGCAATTCGTGCTTGATTTTGATTGGTCAAGTTTGCTTCTTGCATCCCGTGGTGGTGTCCAGCTCTCACCCGTGCTGATTGCTTTGACTTCTTTGAGCACCGCTGTAATCGGTTCAGGACTGCTTGTTGTTTCAGTCAGGATTCAGTGAGTTTTGCAGGAGCCAATACCCAGCCGTGTAGCACTGCTGTGCTCCTGTGTTTTGCTGAATTTTCCGGTTGTGCTTCTTAGGTATTTCAGGCTCGGGTTTACAGGTCGCTTCTTTGTCTGCCGTTTGCCCGGGTGAGCTCCGATTTGCGTTTCGGTTTTTGCAATGGCTTCCTACCGACCCAAGGAATTTATCTAGGTGCTCTTGTCACTAGTTGGCTTAGCTATTTTAGATTCGGGATCGTTTGTCGTGGTTTGTTCTCGGTGGTGAACTTGGGACAGCGGCCAAGAGTTTCGTGAAAAATTTTACGGCTCCCATTCACCCCCCTCTAGTCGCTGTTTTCGGTCCTTCACTGAACTACTAGTATTTATATACGTAGAAAGAACGCTTAAGCCTTAAGTTAATTATGCTCGTATCTGCATGCTTCACCACAAGCCCCTTGGCCAGTACGTTGCCGTTCCGTTCTACCACGTCACAGACGCCGATCTTGCCCTTCACCTCGGCGGGCTTCATCGAGCCGCGCTTGAACAACGCCCCGCTCATGATTAGTTGGTTAGTCTCTTCATTTCATTACTACTAATCCATTGTCCATCCTAATCAGTAATTGGAGTCGCTTGCAGTAGACACCACGTGCGTGCCGTGCCCGTCGTAGTCCCGCTGCAACGACAGGTCCGCCTGGCTCGCGTGCCGGCCGGCACCCGATGCCCGACGCCCGGCACGGTGAGGCACATGGTGTTGGTGTTGAGCAGCGCGATCGACCTGCTGACCCTGACGCAGAGGACGATGACGTTGTCGTGGCAGGTCTCTCACAGCTCCACGGAGAAGGCGTCCTTCAAATTGTTAGGAGCGTGGAGGTGGAGGGCCCCTGTCACAGCTGCAGCCGCAGGCGTCGCAGAGGGTGTTGCAGAGGCCGTGCCGCGGGGGCTTCAAGTACGAGGAGCACGCTGGGCAGCACACCACGTCGGAGTGGCACGGCACGCTCTCCGCGTTGCGATGCGCGCGCGGAGGCAGCGCTCACGTGTTGGTGAGGACGTAGCAGAGGGAGGCGGTGCTGCAGGCGACGGCGACACACCTGTACGCCGGCAGGGGACCCGCCTGAGCGCAGAGGAAATTGGAGAGCAGCGGGCGGGAGGAGGAGGTCCAGCAGCACGACCAACAGGCGGCGCGCACACAAGCAGCAGCGACGCCATCATCGCCATGAGCAGCAGCTACCCACGCGGAGGATGCAGTTGGTCATGTGCTGGTTCTTAGCGAAGTACCAGTTCAGGCTCGTGTTCTTGCAGAAGGGCAGCGCGCGCCTGAGCGCGGAGGAAGTGGGAGAGGAGTGCGCGCAGGAGGAGGAGGTTCGGTTCAGGGGCTGATCTGTTCAGGGGGCATATTTTTCAGGGGTTTCATCAGTGCCTAATTTTGTGCCACGTGGACCTGCAGTGTATCAATCAACAAATTTATGTATCCAGAAATGCATTGACAGTTTGATGGGCTAGTATAATTAACAGTTGGCGCTACGCAGAGTCCATCTTAAGGCTGATGACGGACATCTATGCAGCTCCCAATGCAGTGAACCAACCAAACAAAGAAAATGAATTGAAAACAAGATATCAGCAGCATATATAGTAGCACAACAGTAATACGATTCGTATCGATGGATAGTTCATCAAACATGGTTTTATGGTACGACAGCATGCAGCTGAATGGAATTCAAGATATAATAAATACAAGTTGGGTAGCCTCCGCTTCCCTTTCCACTTCACTCCATACTGTACAGGGAGACGAAGAAGCCGCAGCAAGTGCGTTTATTCCAAATACATCTTTTGAACAAACTTGGTCATTTTAATCTTGTGCTTGATATGATGATATCAATTGCTAGTTTAAACTTTGAGGAAGTCCACCTCAAACAGGACTTCATCCCCGACGCGAGCTGAACCGACGAGCCCACCATCATCGGGGCTCCTGATGTAGCACTCGGCACGGCCGAACCCAATGCTGTAGTCGAGCTCCGCAAGCTGACTGACCGAGACAAGGTTCGCCGTGAGCCCAGGGACATACCACACGTCGGGGAGGACCACGGCGTCGGTGACCACGTTGCCGCAGCCGAGGACCTGCATGGGCGTACCGTCGGCCGTGTGCACGATGAAGTTGTCTTGAAAGGGCACCAGGTCAGTGATCAAGGCTCGGTTCCCAGTAGCGTGGTGGGGAGCAGCAGTTGCGACGACCCAAGTAGCTGATGCCTACGCCTCCTCTGTTTTGACGATGACACACTCAGTGGCGTCGGAATCAGGATCACTGGCCACAGTAGCAGTAAATGTCACGCTGTGGGTATTTATTGTAAAGAAATTATATTCATGCAGCGTATAAAACATGTTTCTAGGTAATGGGAATGTTTCCGATTTTTTCACATCGTGTACTACTAAAATTTTAGGCTAAATTCTTGCAAGGATGACAGATATATAATTAATCATTTTGTAAACCCTGGAACAAGAGATGAGCGGTGAAACAGATGAAAGCAGTTAAGGCAGGGATATAGAAACACCTGTTATATTCCAGTTTAGTCTCACCAAGCTCATGCACCATGGGAACAATATCATTTTCTGGGTCATCCGCAACGAGTCTTTCATAAGCAGTGTTACTGGAATGAGTTCCACCATCAACCGAGCCTGCAATTATCTGTATACTCTCCAACTTCATAGAAACACCATGATCAGAATCATTTTGGGATATTGTTTGAACTCCAGAGTCCTGGACGAAGCCATCATTTCCAGTTGGTGGCATTGCAGAAACGGTGCTGCTTCCTTCCTTCCTTGTGTCAATAAGCAACGGCACAGACCGCACATCATTGTCCCTGCCTCCTCCTTTTCCAGAACCAAATTCAGGGAAAACTGCTTTAGGTGACTGCGATTTGGTATTCGCAGAAATCCAACCAGCTTCGTACTCAATACGTGAAGCAGAGGAGCTTGAGGTATTTGCCATCTTAACAATACTCTTTGGCGCCATGGATTTCTGGCAGTAAAAATTGTTCCCGTCGTCGTACTTGTCAGCAAACAACACCATTTGGATGAGCGGGTGGTGTGCACTGGTTACAATGAAGAATTTTCCAGATCAGGTAATCAAAAGTTACTAACTATTACATAAATAGATAGCGTGGGAGGGAGGAGGGGGAGCAACACCTGAAACATTTTGGCACATGAATGGTATCACAGCCGATCTTAATGTCAATACCACCCTTTGGTGAAGGGGCCACTCTAAATTTCACGTAAGCGGAAATGCATTCTAGATGCTGTAGCCGTGATATTAGTGGATTGCTGCGTAGGAAAATTATTACATTCGTTAGGTCGAAGACAGAAAAACAACACAGCAGAAAGTAGAAAGCTAGACAGGTCCATATGTTAAATACAACTCCAAGTCCCCATCAATAAGCACTAAACCATGTACGGCCTTGTTTCTATATAGTTGGATTCGCAACAATCTACATGTGTTGAGGTGGACTGGAGTGGGACTTGAATTAAATTACACCTCAACACATGTGAATTGAGGTGAATCCCACAACATCCGAACAAGGCCTAAACATTAAATTCACTATCATCTAAATAAATGAAAACTATGATTAGAATCCTCATAGAGGTCCACACAAATAATACATTACTTTGGCCCTCTACTATGTACTCTGCAGCTTTAATCTTTACTTGATTGGTTTTAACCTCTCACTACTGGAGGCCGCGGCTTTGCCGAGTGTTTTTACACTCGGCAAAGAGCCCTTTGCACTCGGCAAAGACTTTGCCGAGTGTAGCGCTCGGCGAAGTCCGCTCGGCAAAATTTTTCTCGGCAAGGGGTCTTTGCCGAGTGCTTTTTATCGGGGCACTCGGCAAAATAAAAAACAATTTTGCCGAGTGCTTAGGGCGGCACTCGGCAAAATATTTTCGGTCGTTCCACCGTTCACGGTTATTTTGCCGAGGACCTGACCCAGCACTCGGCAAAATTTTTTTTTTATTTTTTTTAAAGATTACTTTGCCGAGTGCCCAAGTCCAGGCACTCGGCAAAGTTTTTTAATTATTTTTTTAAAAAATTACTTTGCCGAGTGCCCCTGTCCAAGCACTCGGCAAATTTTTTTTATTTTTTAAAAATTATTTTGCCGAGTGCCCTGACCCGGGCACTTTCGGCAAAGAATTCTGGATTTAAAAAAATCCTTTGCCGAAAGTGCCGCTACCTGTGCACTCGGCAAAGTTTTTTATTTTTTAAAAAATACTTTGCCGAGTGCCCCCGCCGGACACTCGGCAAAGTTTTTTTAAAAAATACTTTTTAAATGCTACAAATTGTGCACACCCGACAAAGAATTTACGGATTTTTTTGAAAAAACTTTGCCGAGTGCCTTGTCCATGGCTTTTCGGCAAAGACCCCGAGAATTGTAATTTTTTTACATTCCATTGTAACAGAGATAATATATATATATATATATACATCAATCATCACATCTATATCACCAACATGCATTATATATCACAAGCACACGCATATTTAATAAATCCATCGAAAATCCATCACAAATGCACCAAAGTTCAACATCACAAGTTTATTATTACAAGTTCGACATCACAAAGTTCAACATCTCTCTTGGCGACGGAAGCTATTTGGTGTGGCCCCACGGACAGCGTGTGAAGGACCTGGATCTATGAAGGGTTGGCGTGATCAGCCGTCGGTGACACGCTAGTGGGATTGTTTGAACCCGCCGACGGAGGCTGCACAAAAGAGAAGAGATTGCATGTGTTAGACTAAAAATTGAAAATTTCGGCAGCACCTCCCTTGCACGGGGAGGTTTCCAACCTGCAAGAAACAACGGCACGAAGGCCGACAATCACAACGGCACGAAGGCCGAAAATCACAATGGCACGAAGGCCGACAATCCCAACAACATTTAACGCATTAAACTTCCATACTCACGGGAGTGAAGTGTCGAACCGAATGAGCCGGCAAGCGCACTTGGACACCCAATGCTTGCCCGATGGTTTGCATGATCTGATACATGTCCGCCATCTGCTTCTTCGTGGCCTCCAGCTCTGCGGTCAGGTGCGCTTGCGTCTCCCTTGTCTCTGCCAGCTCGGCCTGCAGTGTTTCAATCACATGTTTCAGTATTGCAAATCTGATCAATGTGTGTAACGTTCAATGTACGACGAGTGAAACCAAAATTACACGAAGTTAAATCGACCGCGGCGGTGTTGGAGTAGGCCATGCACGTATGGGAAGGCTTCGGCCGTGCTCCTTGCCCTCACGTCGGAGAGAGAGGGTGCGAGCTCGAGTCGGTCGGCGCCGTCGCAATCCACAACTGCCCGTGCTTCTGCCTTTTGACCTCACGATCACCCTCTGTCTCAAGGGGCTCGATTGCTCAGATTGTGATCCCGAGCCACGGAGCGCCCTAACCGCCTCTCCTTGTAGTCTCGACCTTAGCGTGGGCGCTTTCGGGTCGAGAGTAAGCTTCTGGCAGGGGCATCCGGGTTGAAGAGCGACACGGATTTCACCGGGCCCATGTGGGACACAGCCCATGCCCCAAACTCGACACCGGCACGTCGGGTGTGCCACCTCCTGCGAGAAAGGCGGCAAGATGATTAGAAATCGAGGCAAAATTGAGCGTTAGAATAGATAAATGACATCTCGTACAAGTGCCCACTTGAATGCGGGAGGTTGCTTGGCTGCCTTGGTGGTGAGTTGGAGCGGTCCTCGATTGCCCGCTTCCGCTTGCCTTGCTCGTGCTTTGTGATGTATGCGGGTCAAGGTACTGCCCACGATCCTCGACCATGCCGATCTATGCGACATGCACCACGAGGCCGGCACCTACACATCATCAAGTGTTTGACATATAAGAAGATCAATTCGACCTACTAAATCTCAAACGCAATTAATATTATTCACCTACCTAAAGTCTTTGCTCCTTGGTCACGCCACATTTCTTGCGCCCGGTTTTGTTGAGGGGCTCTTTCTTGATGGACCTGTAGTAGTCGGCGTGGGCACGAGTCGCGCCTCGTGAATCATGTCGCCGACGTACTTCTTCTGAGCTCTGTGTGCCGTCACGATCCGCTTGAGGTCTCTCTACCTTCTTCGACCTTGAAGTACCTCTCGCATACAAACACGATGTATCCGTTCATTATTTCAATAAAAGACTTAAGCAATAGAGGAGATGTATTGAGCTATGTTGTGAGACACTTGCCCAAAAGTCCACCAAAACCCGCTCCTGCTTGTTGTCCTGCTCGTCATTCGAGCCGAGCTTGTACCTGTCCCACGCCCAGGCCAGCTCCCACCTCCCCTCTTTCAAGTCCACAAGGCCGGGGAAGTGTTTCCTGCACAGACATCCCAGGACGGTAGCGGGGGTGCGTGGCAGGTCAAGAGCACCCAACAGAACTAGCCAGCCCCTGCACAAGTGATTACGAAAAATTATCAGTTTCTCTTTTAATTTTCAACGTATCATATGAAGTACTAGTGATAACATCTATAGTTACTTACCTTCTTCCCACAGGACGAACCAGTGGGCGTCGGTCAGGAAGCGGAATTGGAGGAAGGCTTGTGGGACCTCGCAGGTAGGGAGCCAAGAAAGCAGAACTGTCCTCCGTCTGCTGAGTCCCCTCATCCCCCAATGGAGTGTCTGTGGTCGTGCCCGTGGCCGCCACGTGCTCCTCCGGGGTAGGAGATGGGTCCTCCGGCTGGTCGAGAGCCGGGGGAGGAGGCGGGTCCCTCACAGGCGACCTGCCCCTCCCCCTCCCTCCCCTCCCCTCCCGTCTTTGGGGCGACCGGGCCTGCTCTGGCTTGTTGGGGCGAAGATGTCCCCTCGCCTCCATCAGGAGGGCGTAGCCTCTGGTACACCGAGAGCACCTGCCTCGGTGAATGGTTGCCCACCATCTTTGTTCTGTCACCTGCAATGTACAAAGAATGAACAACAAGCGTTAGTACATACATGTCAAATAGTTCAAAATGAATAAACATAACAAAATTTAATAAAAAACATAGTATTACATGGTTTAGGAATAATCTTCATGATTGGGGTCATAGGTCTCATCATCACTGTCAAAATTGTCCAAATGGGCAACACTATTCAAAGGTTCTGTGTCTTCTTCATTGTCTTTGCCTAAATGGAATCGCTCAAGCATTTGAATGTCCTTCGGATTTAGCACTACATCTCCAGGGTCCTCGTCATCAACCGTTTCATTGTCTACTTCCATGGCGGTCGTCACACCGGGTAAGACTATCTCAAAGCTCCCTTGTAGCTCATCTGCTTGATAGAACTCTCCATCATATATGTTTGTGTCGAAGGTGTAATCTTCATCGTTTGGAACAGGTAGTTTACCGTGCAAAGATACCTGGTGCACAATAGACCAACCCTTAAGATGGTCTTTGTCTTGGCATGCGTATGGCGTATGATACACCTGCATGGCCTGTTGAGCCACAATATAGACATCTTTTCCTTTATAGACGGAATCATGCCTAATCTCGACTAGCCCAAGATGAGGGGTCCGGTCTCGTTCGTCTGAGATCAAACCCGGTGGCACTTGAATATGAGCAGGAGTAAGAGGTACCCGACCCTCATATTCAAGTTCATAGATCTCCTCAATTATTCCGTAGTATTCGACGTCATTAGTGCCGCGTAAAAACTTTGGCTGTTGGTGGTTTTCCGATCGGGCCGAAGTCTCGCTTCGTGTCTTGGCGTGTGGAAGTGATATCCGTTCACATCATAACCGTATATGACTTCACCCTTAACTTGAAGTTGTTTGCAACTTTGTCTCAACTCGTCACTCATGGACGCATTGGTTTGCGCTTTTGCAAGCTCAAGCATGATACATCGTTATACTATTGGAACGTACAAACTACTAAGGAATATCGACGAACGTACGACCTTTTGTTTGAACCAAGAAATAAAATCAGGCCTCCCAGCTCCCGCACCCTCTGAAAGAAGGGTATCATGTTCGTGCGAGGTAGGATCCCTTGATTGATGCCACTCTTGACGAACAAATTCCCTGTACCAAAGAGAATCAATGGGGTTTGATATGAGCAATGACGTCGATTGAAACAAGTTCGTTGAGAACTTACTTAATGAATGGCGCAACCTCGACAAGGTTGGTGAACACATATAGTGTGATTCTGCGCCACTCTTCTGGATCCAATCTCTTGGGGGTCGATCCACTTGCACTGCCTAGTTGGCATTTGAAAAGGCTGAGGGTCGATTCAACTTCGCTAGCATTGTAACGAGGGGGTGGATTATGCTTGCTAGGAAGGTTCGGCTTGTAGTAGGATGTCGTGAAGTTTGCAACCTCCTCCCGAATGCTTGCCTCTGCAATGGAAGCCTCAATTACGCTTTATTTGTACATTTCTTGCGAAGAGTCTTTAGACATCGCTCGATTGGATAGCACCAACGGCTTGAGACAGAGCCCCCAAGCTGTCTGCCTCGGTTGGGAGGTGCACAATTAGATTGCATCGGCAAGAAGAAGCCGGTGGAAAGATCTTCTCAAGCTCACAGACCAACTCGGGTGCCATAGTTTCCAATTACGTAATGATGGTCGAAGATAGCTCCTTGGCACAAAGTCATGGCGAAAGAAGTAGCTCAACTTTGCCAAAGACTAGCGGACATGCTCGGGGACATAGCCTCGAACCATCGACGGAAGTATGCGCTCAATCCATATGTGGTAGTCATGACTCTTCATCCCGTTGACTCGCAGAGTCTCTAAGTTTACTCCCCCTTTCCGATTCATTTGCATACCCATCAGGTACATTAAATTCTTGATCCATCAAGTACTTCCCTCCTTTGATCGATTTTCAAGACATAGGGGCCCTAGGCCTTCTCCTTTCGCTTTCACATTGCAGGAGGCCACATCTCTAGGTTTGGCCTATCGCGACAACGCCGCCAGTCCACTCTAGCCTTAGGGTTGTCCTTAGACTTGTCAGTGTCCATGAGCGTTGCCCAAAGTGCCTCGGCGATATTCTTTTCAGTGTGCATGACATCAATGTTATGGGGCAGTAGGAGGTCATCGAAATAGGGGAGCCTCGTCAAGCCGGACTTATGAGTCCACATATGTTGCTCACCATATCCCACGAAACCACCATCTTCGTTGGGCATGAGAGCATCTATCTGAGCACGAACCTCCGCCCCAGTCCTCAAGTGTGGTCTGGGGTCCATCGCTTTGACACCTTTCGTAAAACTCTTGACGTCTTCTCTGAATGGATGGTCAAGAGGGAGGAATTGACGATGTTTGTCGAACGAAGAATACTTGCCACCCTTCTTCAACCATATGAACGTCATAGCTTCCTTGCATATTGGGCATGGGAACTTCCCCTGAACACACCAGGCGCACATTAACCCGTACGCCAAGAAGTCGTGCAGGGAGTAGTGGTACCAGACGTGCATTTTGAAGCTAGTCTTCGTAGCTCGGTTGTATGTCCACACCCCTTTGACGCAAGCATCGATCAACTCATCTATCACAGGCTCCATGAAGACACCCATATTACTCCCTGGGTGTCTAGGGATTATCAACGACAGGAACACGGTATGTCGTTGAAAGGAGATGCCGGGGGGGGGGGAGATTCAGGGGGATGACGAACACGGGCCAACATGTGTATGGTGCAGCCATCATGCCATATGGATTGAACCCATCTGTTGCCAGCGTGACACGTACATTACGAGCCTCCTCTGCTTTGAGAGGATGCCGCGAATTGAAGTACTTCCATGCATCAGCATCGGATGGATGTACCATCTTCTCAGGATTGTATCGTGTGCCATTTTTGTGCCATGCCATCTGTTTCGCAGATTCCTCGGTCATGAATAGCCGTTGGAGCCTCGGCAGGAACGGAAGGTGTCGTAGGACTCTCATGGGGATCTTAAGCTGCCTCTTCTGGCCATCGCCTGAGTCTACCTCCACGTACCTGGAGGATTTACACTTCGGGCAGTACTTTGCATCCGCGTGTTCTTTCCTAAATAGGACGCACCGCTTCGGACACACATGTATCTTGTCATACGACATCTTAAGTGCAAGAAGAAGCTTCTCTGACTCGTACAAGTTCTTCGGCATAATGTGTGTCTTCGGTAGCATATCGCTCCACACGGCCACCATCTTGTCGAAGCCTTCTCGACTTAGGTTTAACTCGGCCTTCAACCCCATTACGTGACCAATGGCGTCCAGCTGAGAAACATTAGTATGATCATGAAGGGGTCTCTGTGCCGAGTCCAACATCAGGTAGAAGGCATCTGCGGCAGCCTCCATCTGCTCCTTGTCACGTCCTTCAGCGAACTGAGCTTGGTGCGTGTCATCCAGCATGTCTGCTACCCCGGCATCATCATCGAAAGCCTCGAGCCGTGGTCTCACCACCTCCTCCCTGATACGATCGGCTTCACCATGGTGGATCCACCGGTGGTAGCCCGGAGTAAATCCAAACTTCACAATATGTTTACCCATGGTTAACCTATCTTTCCTTCTTCTGTTGTCACAACCGCTGCACGGACAAACCACTAGAGAATGGCCTCCGACACTCTCATCAAATGCATGCTGTAAGAATTCTTCGACCTTGACTATAAACAGCAAGTCGTAATCGTGCTCGTCTCTCCGGAGCGTGTACATCCACTCACGCTCCTCTATCCTTTAACGGACGTATCAGCACATATGAGTCACCATCAATTGCATCTACGCGGTGTCCCTACTCTCTAATAGGTGAGGATAGGTCCTAATCCCACCCGTGGATCCGTAGATGAGGTTAGTTTCCATGCCCCGCTCCTATCCGAGATGGAATTTCGGCAGCACCTCCCTGCTGTTCTCCTGATACACGTCCTGCAAGGGAGAGTGTGTATCCGAAGAACAATAGGGGGTGATGCCGAAACACCATCTCGGACCGGAGCGGACCATGGAAACTAACCCATCTACGCATCCACGGGCTGTCCAAAAAACGTGGACAATCCAAAATAGAAATGCTCGCAGATGTGCAAAGATCTGCATACCTCCAAAGATATCTCTTTCGGACGGGAGATGCCTAACTAGGCTACACCGATCTACGACGACAGACAAGCGGAAAAAGAGATGATTTATACCTAGGGTGTCGGTGAAGTCAGGCTAGCGAGGCAGTGGCGAGTCGACGTAGTGGCGAGGCGACGCAGTGTAGGCAGACCCGCGACGCTGACAAAAATGATCGGGGACCTCCGGGTCACCTCCGACAGGTCCTGCTCTACAAAAGAAGAAACACGACACTATAAGTTCAAAATTTCGGCAGCACCTCCCTTGCACGGGGAGGTTTCCAAAACCTACAAAAAACAACAGCATTTAAGGCCGACAATCACAAACGGCACGAAGGCCGATAAGAACAGCAATGGGACGAAGGCGGACATCACTGGCGGCACGAAGGCCGACAAACGGAGAAAGGGTGGATATACCTTGCCCACTTCAGAGGCGGTTCGGTGACCAGTAGGGGCGCCGGCGGGACGGGCACACAGAGAAGACGGCCGAGGCACCTCCTCCCCTCTACCTTGGCTTCCTCCCCTCTCCCTTCTCCTCCTCCTTCCTCTCCTCCTCCTTCTTCCTTTTTCTTCTCTTTTCCTTCTCCTTTTCTTCCTTTTCCTTTTCTTTCTTTCTCTTCTTTTTCTTCCTTCTTCTTCTTCCTTCTTCTTCTTCTTCTTCTGCCTCCTCCTCCTTCTTCCAAGCCGGTGGCAGGCGGGCACACGGCAGGGGCCGGGGTGGGGGAGGAGGACACATGCATGTGGCGGTGACGCACTGAGACGGGTGGTGGGTCAAGGCCACGGCGGGGCTGTGTGCGTGAGGGTGTGGCCAGGCTGGGGGTACTGGGGGTGGGGCGCTGGTGGTGGGGGGCTCACTGGCGTGCAGGCTGAGGGGGGCTGGGTGGGCTGGGGTGCTGGGGGGCTGTGGTGGGAGCCTGCGGACATGCGACAGTGGTGGGGCTGGGGTCCTCGGGGGGGGGGGGGCGGTGGTGAGGTCTCGCCATGGTCACACACAGAGGGAGCTGGCCGGGGTGCCTGGGGGGTGCTGGGGTGAAGGCGGTGCTGGCGAGCTGGGCGCTGGCGGTGTGGCAGCCGTGGTGGGAGGAGGTGGGGCGTCTGGGTGCTCGAGGGGCGGGGTCTCGGCGTGGTATGGCATTGGGGAGCCGCTGGACGGGCTGGGGGCTGCTTCGGGGGGGGCATGGTGGTGGGGCTCAGGCGATGAATTAACGGGGCTGGGCGGAGGGGCAAGTGGCGGCCGCAGGGAGGGAGGCGCAAGGCCGGGACAGAGCAGGCGGCTAGGGTACCGGGGGGGGGGGATTTTTGGCCGGCGGTTTTATTTAAAAAATTTGCCGAGTGTAAGCCCTTGAGCACTCGGCAATTTTTTTTTAATTTTTAAAACTTTATTTTGTCGAGTGCGGTCAGGGCACTCGACAATTTTTTTTTTATTTTGAAAATCATCTTTGCCGAAAGTGCCTTCGGGCTTCAAGACTCGGTAAAACCCACTTTGCCGAAAGTGTCCCCATGGCACTTTCGGCAAAATGTTTTTTTATTTTGGGCCCAAATTTTTTCGTGGCCTTGTGACAGTGTTTAAAACTCTATTTTAAAATTTGGGGCAATTTTGACTTTTTTTGATATATTTCATTAGTTTATTTCGTTTCGTCTAATTGTTTGGGATATTTCAAATTTGAACTGCAGGTACATGGAATAATGGACTTTGATCATCCAAAAATTGATACTCATGATATTTAGGGTATGTTTAGGCCGTATCCAGAAAGTCACATGAAATCTCGAGTATCTCGTTGACGTAACATGTCGAGGTACTTGTCGGAAATGTGATTTTAAATTATATAAAATGCAAACACGACCCAAGGTTTACACTCGGCAAAATAAGTTTTTAAAAATAATAAAAAAAAATTTGCCGAGTGCCATCCGTTAGGCACTCGGCAAAGTCTGACGGCAGATGCCCGCCGTCACGGGCTGGCCACCTTTTGCCGAGTGGGACTTTTGCCGAGTGCCACGGCACTCGGCAAAGCCTAGATTTGCCGAGAGCCAGGCTTTGCCGAGTGCATGGCGCTCGGCAAAGCCACGTTTGTCGAGTGCTTTATTTTGCCGAGTGCGGCACTCGGCAAAATATTTCTTTGCCGAGTGCCCCGATAAAAAGCACTCGGCAAAGTCTCAGGCACTCGGCAAAGTACAGTTTTCCAGTAGTGTCTACCATGGTGAAAAATACAACCTTGATTTTCCATATAAACTACAGACCTGGAAAATTTTGCTGTGGGACACTCCACTTGTGTAAAATTGGCTGTGGGAAATTGGAATATTTATTCTTTGCTGTGGGACACTAATTTGTTTGCTGTAAGACAACACCCAGTGTACCTAGAGCAAAGAAAAAAAGTACAGTGTTCCACAACAATTTCACAAAAGAATAGTGTTAACCCTCAAAACCTACAACTAAATTGTTAAGGTTTTCATTGCTTTTTAAGTAATCTACTACTGCTCTTATTGATAAACGTGAAACAGAACTAATTCAAAATATACAACCATTGATTCAGTATACTTTAGAATTGTTAACAATATAGTTATTCGACCTAATTTGTTTGGTAACTATATAAAAGCAAGCTAGTTATTTCTCTTATTTTCAGTCAAATATGGATGATCTAGATTGCTTTGCGATTCATATTTTGTTTTGAGTTGTTGTCATTTTCTATTGTTTTTCATTGGGTATGAAAGTAGTCAGTTCCAAGCATAATTTGTACTTGCCCGACATAGTCTAACCAACCACTACCGGATTCAGCTTCTTTGTCGAGTGCCTCAGGCACTCGGCAAAGGCCGATATACACTCGGCAAAGCCTACACTCGGCAAAGGGCGCTCGGTAAACATTTTATCGGCAAAGGTCTCTTTGCCGAGTGCACTTTATCGGGCACTTGGCAAAGCCTTTGCCGCATGCTAATCTGACACTCGGCAAAGAAAAGTCGCCGTGACGGCGAGTGCCACCGTGACGGCGGCTTTGCCAAGTGTCAAGGTCAAGCACTCGGCAAAGGTCGCCGCTTTGCTGAGCGCCGTTGACTCAGACACTCGGCAAAGGTGGCCACTGTGCCGAGTGCCACCGGCAAGACACTTGGCAAAGGTAGCCTATTTGCCGAGTGTCCTGTCAAGACACTCGGCAAACATGCGACCATTGCTGAGTGCCTGGCCCGTGGCACTCGGCAAATCTATGATGTTTGCCGAGTGCAATGGCCTTTGCACTCGGCAAAGCATGTTCCTAGGTAGTCACTTTGCCAAGTGTCATGGCCATTGCACTCGGCAAAGTGACTGAAAATAGCCTTTTCTATTTGTTTTTTACATCCCATCCAAACAAACAGAAGATATATATAACAAACATTACCAACATCACATATATATCATCAACAGCACATATATATTACCAACACCACATATATATCACAAACATCACATATATATCACAAACGTCACATGTCTCATAATATATCACAAATAAGTTCACAAGTAATCCAAGTGCTCCATCATCTACAACCACAATTGCAAATAGAAGTACCATTAACAACCACAAGTATCATCACCAAGATGGCCAATGAGACTGATTTGGTTAAGGATTCGCTGAAGCATGAGGATCATTCGATGCCACCGATTGATTCTGCACAAAGGAGAAGAGATTGCATGTGTGAGACAAGATAAATATATACCATACATGAATAAAACTTTCATACTCCACTAGGTTTGACCGTAAACATGAACATACAAACTAAAACATTTATACTCACAGGAGTAGAGTAGTGAGGAGGTGAAGGTGGAGGTGGAGCGAATAGCGAAGGTGGCGGAACTACACCCGTAGCAGTGCCAAGACTTTGCATGTACTGAAGAATCTCCGCCATCCTCCGCTGCTCGGTCTCCCTGTCGGCCTCCACCCTCTCCATCTTCGCCTACATCTGCTCCCATATCCTTCTCTCTTGTTCCAGCTGGGCCTACAATATATTCAACCCAATGTTACAATAATGCAAAGGAAAGGTATGAAAAAAACCAATGAACGACGAATAAACTAGGAATAACCTCGAGTGCCTCCACCCGGTGGTGTGAAGTGTCTTGCCGAGGTCGTATGGCCGGGCTCGTGCTCGTGCTACTTGCTCGAATCTAGGAGGGACTGGGAGTAGCAGCCGAGTCGATTGCGTCGTCGCCAATCCAGTACCACCCATGCTTCTTGCCTCCTCCCACCCTCATGACAACTTCTCCATCAAGGTCCTTGGTGCTCGGATCGTACTCTGGCCCATGGACCTCCCTTGCCATCGATGTGTACACACTGAGGCGGTTGTGGACGGTCAGATTGCTATACGGCTCTGGCCCGTCCTCCGGGTTGTAGTCAACGTCGGACGTCGCCTTGCCCTTGTGGGCCACAGCAAATGCCTTGAAGATGGAGCAAGGCTGGCCACCATGTGACGCCGACTATGAGAAAACAGCAAGATGATTAGAAATCATGCAGAATTGAGCGTTAGAATAAATAAATGAATTCGCGTACCCATGTTTCTGCGTATCCACTGAGGCTGCGTCTGCCTTGATGGTGTGCTACACCTGGCATCATCAAACGCCACTCCCAGCACAAGTTGTGTGTCTCCTCCCACTCACGTGAACACCACTTGTCCACCATCTGTACTCAGCACTGGGGATGCGCGGCGCACCAATAAGGAATCATCTACAGGCCATCAAGTACATGACATATCAGAAGATGAAATTAAGCCTACTTAATCTCAAAAGGAATCAGTATTAATGTTCTGGATTTACCTGTAGGTACTGGTCCCGGGTTAGCATCATGGTTTGGTGACCTTCGTTCCAAGGACGGTCCCGTGGTATGTTACGACGGCCTGGATGCGCGCCTCGTAATGCATGTCCATGATGAGTTTTTTGTAGCATTTGGTAGCCACCGCATCCGTCCTGGCCTCATGTCCGTCCTGGCATATAAAGAAATCCTGCATACAAACACGCTGTATCCATTCATTATTTCAAGAATGACCAATGAATGCGATGTATTGAGCAATGTAGTGCGAGGAAGACTTACCCATAGCTCTTGCTTCACCCGCTCCGCCTTGTTGTTGAGTACCTAGGGTGGCGGTGGACTCAGGCTAGCGGGGCCATGGCGGGTTGGTGTAGTGGTGAGGGAACGCGGTGCAGGCAGACCCGCAGCGGCGAGGAAGGCAATCGGGGTCGCCGAGGTACTCCAGCTCCGCTCCGACAGGCTCTTCTCTGAAAAAAAGAAACATAAAACTGTCAATACAAAATTTCAGCAGCACCTCCCCTGCACGGTGAGGTTTCCAAAACCTGCAAGAAAATCAATGGCACGATGGCCAACATGCACATATATATGAACGGCACGATGGCCGACATGCACAAGATTATATCCAACCACATATATATAACAATGTCACAGCCACTCCTACAACTCCTACGACTAGCACCACTGCTACTCTACCACTACTACTACCACAAGTACTAGTAATACTACGACAACGACGATGGTAGGGCATACCTAGTGGACATCGTAGGGCGGCGGTGGTGAAGGGGCCAAGGCACCGGTGGACAAGGCGATGTCTGGGGAAGCGTCAGGGACGTGGCAACGGCGGCCGGGGCACCTCCTCCTCCTCCTCCCTCTTCTTCCTCCTTCCTCCTCCTTCCTCCTCCTCCTTCTCTTCCTCCTTCTTCCTCCTTCTTCCTTCTCTCCTCCTCTCCTCCTCCTCCGGTGGCGCGGCGGCTGCGGCGTTGGCGCGGGCAGTTGCCTGCGTGCGTGTGTGCGTGTGTGCGGTGTGTGTGGGCCGACGGGGTTAAATCCCCCCTTTGCCGAGTGCCCCTGATCTGGCACTCGGCAAAGTATTTTTTTAATTTTTTTAAATTCTCCGCCGAGTGCCACCTGGCCTAGCACTCGGCAAAGATTTTTTTTTAAAAAAAATTCTTTGCCGAGTGCCCCGATCTGGCTCTCGGTAAAGTATTTTTTAATTTTTTAAAATTCTTTGCCTAGTGCCAGTCGTCCTGGCACTCAGCAAAGAGGCTCCTTTGTCGAGCGCCAAACGCAGACACTCGGCAAACCGTTTTTATTTTGTTTCTTCCTGCCCCCAAACTTTTTCTATAGTCCTCGTACAATACCTGGTACTCCATGTTCCAATGTGGCACATTTCTCAGACTTTTTCTATATTTCTTTAATTTATTTCATTTAATTGAATTTTTTTGGATAATTCAAATTATAACTGCTAGTCATTCGAATAATGAAAAAATGAATGGAAAAATGATATTCATGTTATTTAGTATAATGTGAGGCCGTATCTAGGAATAGAACACCAATTTCAAACATCTTGTTCACGAAACATGACCACAAACTTGCGGTCGAGTTGTTTCTAAATTCTATAAAAAGCAAACGAAGTCCGAAAATCATGAAACTTATCAAGATGTCATGATATCATATGTGGAGGCTGTGATAAAAATTTGAGAAGGTTTCGCACAAGTTGTCACGTACGATGCTTGCAAACCGAAGAATCTCCGAAGAAGTTTCATGATTTCGTGAAGAGGCTGACGAGGTGGTAAGCATCGTACGTGCCAAACTTGTGTGAAACCTCCTCAATTTTTTTTATCACAGCCTCCACATATGATATCATGACATCTCGACAAGTTTCAAGATTTTCGGTCTTCGTCTGCTTTTTATAGAATTTAAAAACAATTCGACCGCAAGTTCGTGGTCAAGTTTCGTGAACAAGATGTTCGAAATTGGTGGTCTGTTCCTGGATACGGCCTCACATTATACTAAATAACATGAATATCATTTTCCCATTCATTTTTTCATTATTCGAATGACTAGCAGTTATAATTTGAATTATCCAAGAAAATTCAATTAAATGAAATAAATTAAAGAAATATAGAAAAAGTCCGAGAAATGTGCCACATTGGAACATGGAGTACCAGGTATTGTATGAGGACTGCAGAAAAAGTTTGGAGATCAAAAGTGAAAAAAATATGGTTTGCCGAGTGTCAAAAAATGACACTCGGTAAATCACCGCTTTGCCGAGTGCCAGGAGAAGACACTCGGCAAAGGGTTAACGGCGGCCGCCCGAGTGTTCTGGTTTGCCGAGTGCCCGACACTCGGCAAACCTGGTCTTTGCCGAGTGTTATTGGTTGCCGAATGCTCGGCACTCGGCAAAGCACCTCTTCGCCGAGTGCTAGTTGTTTGCCGAGTGCTTTCTCTCTAGCACTCGACAAATAGCCTCTTTGCCGAGCGCCTGATAAAAAGCACTCGGCAAAGTTTGGGACACTCGGCACAGAAGCCATCTCCGGTAGTGAACATCGTGGCGCACCACCACAAAAGGCATCACCCGGCTCCTCTTCCACAGTGATAACTGATGTGCAGCTTGATGTAGTTAGATGAGAAGGCTTGGGAACGTGCTATGGTCAATGCCTTTAGGAAGGACACTGGTAGAGAACAGAGCTTTACTCCCGGTGGGGAACCCCCTCTAGTCCCGGTTCCCCACCCGGGAGCAAGCATCCGGGACTAAAGGGTGTCCTTTAGTCTCGGGTCAGGAACCGGGACTAAAGGAGGACCTTTAGTCCCGGTGGGTAACACCAACCGGGACTAAAGGTGCCTCCTGACATGCCACGATGGCCGGCACCTTTAGTCCCGGTTGGTAATACGAACCGGGACTAAAGGTTTTTTTTTGTTTTTTCTTTTCTTTTCATTTTTTTGTTTTCTTTTCAAAATAGGTTTTCGTAGTCGTATTGTACGCTGCTAATTATACATTTACATTTATACGCGCGTATAGTATGTTTCGGTTCAAGCACAATGAACGTATTAAATCACACAATTCAAGCATAGAAATATATATATGCATGCATGCATGCATCATATATATATTTACATGCATGCATGCATATGTGTATTTTACATTATATTATTTCATGTGCATATATTACAAAAGATTGCATTACAGTTGTTGTGATATATAACAAGTTTCCTCTCATCCTCTAGCTTGGCTTCCATGGCAGTGTTGGGTCGAAGTAGAACTCGCCCTTGGAATCGATGACCTGCTCATTAAAAAATCCGGCTATAGACTCTTGAATTGCTTTGATTTGGTCTTGTCGTATGACCTTTTCCTCCAACCATCGAGCCTACAGGTTTGAATTAAAGGAAAATAAATTAATATATGTACATATATATATAAAGACATAGTAACATAATCAATAATAATAATTAAATGAATATATAGTGTATTTTTAACGTACTTTGAGTCTCTCTGTAGGAGTTCTTTGGGAGACCACCTTGATAAACTTGCAAACATAGTAACCACAGTAGTTGTTCCCCTGTTCCTGCCTCAGACACCACTTTACGAGAAAAAGATTTGTCATCCAATCTAGTGATCCGGTGAAAGCTATATGTTTAATTAATAAAGATGATGCGATTTAGGGGACTTACTTTCAAAGGGATTACATTCAGTGGCGCTTTGCATTTTCCCATGTGTTGCTTCTCAATAAAGGTTTTCCAAACACTGCCCAATAAAAAATTTGCCACGTCATCAGATATAGTTAATCATCATGTTTGTGTGTATATATAGTTGCTAGAGATACCGAAATTACCTCTGGATAATATCTATCATATCTTGATAGTATTGTTCTGGTTTTCTCATCGAGTCATAGATTATCAAGTGACTTTTCACCAGATCGATGTCCATCAATATCCAGTGATTGCTACATGTGTTTATAGGATATAACGCATAACACTCATTAATTAACTAGAATCAACATATGAGCCATTAAGGATGATCGACATTATTAACACTCACTTAAAGTTGTAGGGAAAGAGTATATCCTTCTTGTGGCGTTGGTTCACTAAGAAGTTCATGAGGTTACTCTCTGACTCAGACTTCCAATTAGTCTTTGGAGTAACTGGGTCTTTGAATACTATATGGGGATCAACAAAACCAATTTTATTGCAGCCTACCTTTCTAAGCTCTGTCATTGTAAATCTACATATATATAGTACTTGTTAGGATAATTTATATGCATATACACACATATGATGAGTTTAATAATAGATCGAAAGAATTATTACTTACGGTGCAATAGCAAAAGCTAATGATAACTTTGTCCGAGAGAGGTCGGTGGCATAGTTGATGAAATTCGCAAAGTCAACATACATAACATCATCGCCACGGAACCAATGTTCGCCTCTAATTTCGACACCAACGCGCAGTTAGTCTCCACAGTGTAGACGCTTTGCATGTACCACTTGTTTAGCAGTGTACATTTGCGCCCCCAGATCGAGATAAGGCTTGAGGGTTGTATAGACTCGGCCTAGTACAAATTTTTTCTTCCAAATATCAACCTCGCCAAGACTCTCAATGTTTCCATCACCAAACATCTCGGTAAAGGTCAAGACCAGTCTCATCAATAAATTCACCAAGGTGATCCAAATCGACATCCGTAGGTATGTTTACTGATGCATTAATCCTAAATTTGAACCATATTCATTACCAACAACTAGCGGGGGGACTAATTGGTGCGATTGTTGTCCGAGTTGGGCAACTCCTTTCCCTGCCCGCTTCTTTTTCTGTGCCGCCTCAATTGATTTGGTGAGAGTGCGGTCATAGTCCGTTAACGTTGATTTGGACGGCTTACGAGATTCCTGCTGTTGTTGCTGGTAAGAAGCCACCTTTTTTCTTAGAATATCTAGAGCTACGAAGAAGTACGGTTTCTCCAGGTTTCTCCTTGCTTCTTGATTCTTTTTAAGTTTGTCATAGAATCTGGACAAATCTTTTTTATATGCATCAGTTCCTTCTTCCTTCTCTTCAGATATTATTTTGGGAATAGCCCTTGGTTTCACGATGGCTTTCTTTGTCGGCGGGGACTAGTTCTTCGTTAGCGGGGCTGGCCTCTTGCTAGCACTTGGCTTCTTGGTAGGCGGGGGCGGGGGAGGCGTTGGAGACCTCCTTGGAGGTGGTGGCAACGGCGTTGGAGACCTCCTTGGAGGTGGCGGCTGCAGCGTTGGAGACCCCCTTGGAGATGGTGTGGATGCAGCCTCGCCTTCCAACACAGTGTCATCGTACTGAGCACTATGATGATCTAGCGATTGAACAATTGGATTTAGGTTGGGGGAGGATATGCTACAAAAAAAGGAATGACATATTATTATGAGCAGATTGTTAATTATTTAAGCCAATATAAATTAATGATGTAGTGTTTTCATCCGCACCTATGGTGATGTAGTTCAGGAGGAGGTGGAGCCGACATCCCAGGAATGATGATGCAGCGCTTGCGACATAGAATGAATGTCTTCTCTGCTTCTCCTAGAGTCTTCTCACCATCACCTCCAGGAATGTCAAGAGGCAAATCACTAAAACCTTTTTCAGCTTTATCTACCGAGATGGTAGCATATCCTTCTTGGATTATATTCCCATGAATCCTTGGTGTCTTGGTTCGGTTAATAGGATTAACAAGACCAATAGCCACCTTGATTGTGGAATTCCCCTTCGGAATGTGTAGCTCACATGATGTACAAGGTTCAGTGACGTCATCCATAGGGAAGCGCAGTCCTGTGTCCCCTTGATTTGGTATCTCCATGGAAGCGCAGCTGCTTTTCAACTGAACAGATTGGCTAATGTTGATTCCTGGCTCTAATGCCTGCTTGCTTGCACTCACTACTATTTGCACTTGCCTTCTGATTTCCTCCTGCATTCTCGCTTCAAGGTTTTTTTCCCGCTCCTGTGCTTCACGCACCGCTTCCTCCAACCTCTGGAGCCGCTGTGCCTCTTCTTCCTTCTTTCTCTGGCGGCTTCTGTAGGAAGGTCTGTCCTGAGGGAATCCATGCTCCCATGAGACACTTCCTTTGCCTCTAGTTTGGCCACCATGTTCAATAGTCCCAATGGCGTATGTCAGCTCATCCTTCTCTCTATTGGGCCTAAACGCACCACTAGCAGTAGCTCTCTGAGCATAAAACAATCTTTCTGCTGCTTCTTGCAGTCTTGCACCATAAACGCACTTCCCTGTCTCCTGGTCCAGTGTTCCCCCATGAGCGAAAAACCAATTCTTTGCACGCTCTCCCCACTCGAGTGATTCGGGTGTGATACCCTTGGCAAGAAGGTCTGCTTCCATTTTGTTCCACTTCTTAATGGTAGTCGGGTAGCCACCTGATCCCAAGTTATGGTGGTATGTCTTCTATTAGGCATTACGTTGGTTCTTTATCACCCGACTCACACCCTCTTCCGACGTCTTGTACTGTACAAACTCGTCCCAATAGGGCCTCTGCTTTGAGATCGGGCCTGGGACAGTAAAATCTGGTGCTATGATCTTCTTGACATACGTCGTGTATAGGTGTTTCTTCCAAGTCTGAAACTGGGTGGCCATCTTCTTCATTGCCCAATCCCTAACTCGCTCCTTCAATTCATCACCATCTATTATATCATCATAACCATCTGTTTGGAGTGTGAAATGTACCAAGACATCTTTCCAAATTAACGACTTATCACGATCGGAGACAAAACCGATATGAGGAGCATTGGTCTTCTTCTTCCATTCATGAGTCTTGATCGGGAGCCGGTCTCGTATAAGGTAACCACAAGTGGTGCACAATTTCATTTTATTTGGCCCCAGTTCGCTTCAGATCCACATTGAACTCCGAGATGATGAAACGGCCCTCCAATGGCTTTTTGGGACCTCGAACATTTTACTCTTCGTTGTAGTTGTTGATGTCGATCCGAGGGCTACAAAACATAAACATTATTTTTAATGTCATGAGCACACATAAGACATATGATAATTATATAGCTAATAATAAAAAATATATACTTGGCCAATATGTTGTTGCTCATTTTGTTCAAGAGCTAAGCATCGACTCCCATCATCCGCATCGTCTTGCACGTTATTTTTAGCACCATCATCATTTGGCAACTTGAGTGCCGGTGTTGATCAAATTCATCATCAACTCCTCCTCATCCATGTTTCTCGGTTGGCCATCTAGCTTAAAAAACAAAACCAATATATAGTACATCAAATCTTTGCTTACATGCGTAAAATCTACTGAACAATATGCATTATTAAATCTTGCCCCTCGGTCACGGACGCAATTCTAGGGGCGGCGGTGCTCACCAGATATAAACCCTAAGCCCTAAACGAGTAGGTTTTGATGGGTGAAGGTTGGTTTGTATGATAAGAAGAATCGAGAGTTTAGTAGGTTTTGGTGGCGGTCCCTTTGAAACAAAAGGGGGCGTCGCCACGCATTAGGTTTTATTAAACATAAAATAGCGAGCCTCACCGAAAGAAAGGGGCATCCTTAGCATCAAGTTTCTGAGAACAATAAACAATGAGCCTCGCCTAAAAGAAAAGGGGGGTGTTGCTGCAAACCAAAGTGACAACAAAATCGCATTGCATCCTGACTCGTCGAGTAAACAGCTCCAAATAATGTTTACAATGATTGGAACCCTCGAAGAGGTTCACAACAACATGCCAAAAATGATCGAATGAGGGCAGCGGAACCGGCCTAAACCCTAGGGCGAACGATGGCGACGGTGCTCCGCCATATAAACCCTAAACCCTAGGGCGAACG
Source organism: Miscanthus lutarioriparius (assembly GCA_904845875.1). Lineage (NCBI taxonomy): Eukaryota > Viridiplantae > Streptophyta > Magnoliopsida > Poales > Poaceae > Miscanthus > Miscanthus lutarioriparius. Next base: position 17,207,947 of record CAJGYO010000009.1, on the reverse strand, counting down.
AGGGCGGCGGTGCTCCGCCGTATAAACCCTAGGGCGAACGAGGGCGGCGGTGCTCCGCCGTATACATAGAAACGCAATAATGATAAACTAACATATATGCAATAATGTACCCCATTGGCTAAAAAGTACCTTATATTGTTTAGTCAAAATTAAATTGTTTTAAGTTTCATCAAATTTATAAAAAATACTTTGCTATTTATGATATCAAATTAGTATCATTCAGTTTATTATCATGTAATATAATTTCATAGTATAATCTATTTAGTGTGATAAGTGATGATATTTTTCTCTATATGAACTTGGTCAAAATTATCATAGTTATTTTTAACTAAAATCATGGAGCATTGCTTCCCAGCACTTTATTAACCATAAACAAAATACAAGAAAGTTAGCGAAGTGCTAACTATTTCGACCAAACCTATAAGATCTTTCTTTTTATGATGGACATCATGTTTTTTATGTTCATTGAAGTGAAATCTTCAATGATCAATCGATCCCCGATCAAATGTTTGATCGGCGGATCAGAGATCGAGCAAGCTAGCACTGCGTGCTCCTCATCATGATCGATTTGTTGGTCATGGTGTAGCCTGGAGATGGAACGGAGCGAGCAGCGTACCTTGGGAATGGAGGAGAGGAAGCGTAATGCGCGCATTGGCGCCTCATCATCGCCGTGCGTGTCAACGCCGGGCGAGGGTGCGTCTGACGGCCGGTGTGTGGCTGGCGTCTGGCGGGGGCGGCTGGCAGCGAGATCGCCGTGAGGTCGTCGGCGTGTGGGTGGCGTGGGGATCATGGACGCCATGAGGCGGCGGTGGCGACGATCGACGCGTCAAGGGTGGCGTGGCGGCGTCCTCGGTGTGGCGGGCCGAGTGGCGTGGGGCGCAGGGGAGAGGAATCGGCGAAGAACGCAAGGAAGAAGATGGCGGTGGTATATATATGCCACGCCCCTTTACTCCCGGTGCCATCCCCCCACCGGGAGTAAAGGTCCTTTACTCCCGGTGCGTGTTACCAACCGGGAGTAAAGGCGGGAGTAAAGGTTTTTTTTGGCGGGCCACGAAACTGCAGCCCACCTTTACTCCCGGGTGGGCTTCCAACCCGGGACTAAAGGTGGGCTGCAGTTTTGTTTCCCGCATGTTTTAAGCAAATTTTTTTAATAGAAATGCAATAGTCTGGTTAAATACATAGTAACTTAAATAAAAGGCATAAAATTATTTTGTTAAAAATATGGATTTTCTTTTTCTTTATTGCACATAGGAAAAATCTATAACCTAACTTTTTTTTATTTTTTGTTACAATTATAAAACATAATGTAACTAATATTTATTATTTCGTTAATGCAAAAATGTAGTGTTTAATTAAAATTATTAAAACTATTGGTTTTGGACAGAAAATTTGTTTTCACATCATTTTAACGTTAATATTTTAATTTTTCATCACTCGATATCCTAATTTACCTTTTTGAGAGAGAAATCCCACCAACAAATCAAACATTGATTTAATTTGAAACATGACATAATAAACATCTGAATTCACAATTATTACATAATATCTCAAACACACACTACATTAAATCACTATATCATCAAGTGGGCACAGCAGTGAACTTCTTCTTTACGTATGTCCCTTGGTTATGATCGCGTCGTAACCATGGTGTGTCCTCATCATTTACCAAGATGCTAGGGTCTTTGTTTACTTTGAAGGGCGGAATTCGGTCATCCTTTTCATAATCTTCTGACATGTCCGACTTGTCCTCAATTCCTACGATGACTCTTTTCCCTGAAAGAACTATGTGGCGTTTTGGCTCTTTGGTTGAGTCATTATCGTTTTTCCCTCTTTTTGGTTTGGTAGACATATCATTGACATAGAACACCTGATTCACATCCTTGGCAAGGACGAATGGTTCGTCTTTGTACCCAATATTACTAAGGTCTACTGTTGTCATTCCATACTCGTTGTCTACTGTTACCCCGCCTCCGGTCACCTTGACCCATTAGCACTTGAACAATGGGATCTTCAAAGTATTTGCATATTATAATTCCCATATTTCATCTATGCGTCCATAATATGTCTGCTTATTCCCATTCGGGTCTGTAGCATCTATGCGGACACCACTGTTTTGGTTGGTACTCCTTTTATCTTGGGCTACTATGTAGAATATGTTCCCATTTATCTCGTACCCTTTGTATGTGACAATATGCTATGATGGTTGCATAGCCAATAAATACAGTTGCTCATGGATGCTCTCATCACCTTGACATTTTTTTCGCAACCAACCGCCGAAAGTTTCCATGTGCTTACGCGTAATCCAAGCTTCAGTCTTCCCTGGAAACTCGGATCGTAAGAGACCTTGTGTGTCTCAATATACGGATCTACCAAAGAGGAGTTCTGTAGAACTATGTAGTGCGCTTTATTGAAATAATTATCATCCGTACCAATATATGTTTTCCTCCCAAGTGTCCCCTTTCCGCTTAGTCTCCTCTCATGTCTCAATTCAGGAACACCAATCGAGTCAAGGTCAGGAATAAAGTCAACACAGAACTCAATGACCTCTTCTGTTCCATAGCCCTTGGCGATGCTTCCTTCTGGGCGAGCACGGTTGTGAACATATTTCTTCAGGACTCCCATGAATCTCTCTAAGGGGAACATGTTGTGTAGGAACACAGGACCGAGAATGAAAATCTCCTTGACTAGGTGAACTAGGAGGTGTGTCATGATATCAAAGAAGGAAGGAGGGAACACCAACTCAAAGCTGACGAGACATTGAACCACATCGTTCTGTAGTTTAGCTAGATCAGTTGGATCAATTGCCTTCTGAGAAATTGCATTGAGGAATGCACATAGCTTCACGGTGGCTAGACGTACATTTGGAGGTAGAATTCCTCTTAATGCAACTGGAAGTAATTGCGTCATGAGAACGTGACAGTCATGGGACTTTAAGTTACAGAATTTCTTCTCTAGCACATTTATAATACCCTTTATATTCGAGGAGAATCTAGATGGTACCTTGATGTTGTTTAAGCATTCAAACATGATTTCCTTCTCCTCTTTGCTTAGAGTGTAGCTGGTAGGACGTAAGTAATGGCGTCCATCATCTGTCTTCTCTGGATGCTGGTTGTCTCTTTCTCTCAAACAACGCAGGTCCTGTCGTGCTTCAAATGTGTCCTTAGGCTTTCCATACACACCCATGAAGCCTAGCAGGTTCACACAAAGATTCTTCATCAGGTGCATCACGTCGATCGAGCCGCGGACTTCTAGGACTTGCCAATAGGGTAGGCCCCAAAATATGGACTTCTTCTTCCACATGGGTGCGTGACCGTTAGCGTCGTTCGGAACAGGTTGGCTTCCATGTCCTTTTCCAAAGACGACTTTCACATCATTGACCATATCGAGTACATCCTCACTGGTTCGGTTGTGAGGCTTGGTCAGGTGGTCTGCCTTCCCTTTAAAATGCTTGCCTTTCTTTCTTACAGGGTGATTTGCAGAAAGAAATCGATGATGGCCAAGGTACACGACCTTTCGACATTTTTTCAAGAATACACCTCTAATATCACCGAAGCAGTGTGTGCATGCATTATATCCCTTGTTTGACTGTCCTGAAAGATTACTTAGAGCAGGCCAATCATTGATTGTTACGAACAACAATGCTCACAGATCAAAGTGTTCCAGTTTGTACTCATCCCACACACGTACACCTTCTTTATTCCACAAAATGAGAAGTTCGTCAATAAGTGGTCTCAGGTACACATCGATGTCATTGCCAGGTTGCTTTGGGCCTTGGATGAGCATGCATCATAATGAACTTCCGCTTCATGCATAACCAAGGAGGAATGTTGTAGATACTTAGAGTAATGTGCCAAGTCTTTGTGACTACTGCTCGCTCTCCAAAAGGATTAATACCATCGTACTTAAAGCAAACCTTAAGTTTCTTGCGTCATTTGCAAACTCCGGGAATTCTCGTCGATTGCTTCCTTTGGGACCCATCAGCAGGGTGTCTCAACATATTGTCTACCTTACGGTCTTCTTTGTGCCATCGCAACAATTTTGCATGTTCTTTGTTTTCGAACAGACGCGTTTCAAGCGTGGTATTATAGGAGCATACCACATAACCTTGGCAGGATTTTCTTCCATGGACGTTCGCCCTCAACATCACCGGGGTCATCTCTTTGTTCTTATACTCGCGATGCATGGCATACCGGGCATGCATCTAATTTCTCATTACTTTTTGCCGCAGACAGGATGCATCATTAGGACATGCATGTATCTTCTCGATTTCTAGCCCCATAGGACGGACAACTTGTTTTGCTTCAGTAGGTAGTGGCGGGCAATTCATTGTCCTTCGAAGCATCTTCTTTTGGATTTTAGTAACTCTCCAAATCCCTTGTCGATACACCATTCTTTGCCTTCCATTGCAGCAATTTAGTGTGGTTCCCAACTTTTTTCTGCGCCTGCATCACAAGTTGGGTACAACAATTTGTTGTGATCTTCTAGCATCCTTTCGAACTTGATCTTCTCCTTTTCACTTTCACATTCTCTTTGTGCGTCACGAATGACCCGACAAAGATCATCAGTGAGCTCATCTTACGTGGCTACCTCTTCTTCACTTCTCCCATTGCAAGATCATTGAAGCACGCACCATCGGGAATAATATTATTGTCGTCCCATTGTTCTTCTTCACCTTCTTCCATTACAACACCGGTTTCTCCGTGCTTCGTCCAACAAATAAAGTTTGGCATGAAACCTGACTTGAACAAGTGTGAATGAAGAGTCCTTGAGCAAGGATATTCCACCATATTCTTACATATGGCACATGGGCAGCACATGAAACCGTCGTGTTTGTTTGCCTCGGCCGCACGTAACAAAGAATGCACGCCGTCAATGCACTCTTGGGAGCGGCGATCAGCATTGTACATCCAATGCCGGCTCATCTGCATTACATGACATAAATACCATATTAAAACCTAGATCATAATTAATTATTTATACAACATGTGTGCCACCATAAAAGGTACAAATTTATGAAAGCATCGCTACAATGTAGACAATCCCAACTACCACTAAAAGAACTAAAGCTAAAATACATTTCAGGAGCACAAGGATTTCGCGGCCAATCTCAACTAAAACAGACAGATCCAACGATTGTGCAACATCTTTGGGCTTCTTCGGCTGGATCACTGCCTCATTAGCCGCCGTATCTGCCTGTTGTGCAAGATATTTTTGCACAAGTTCAACATACTCTTCCTCCCAGTAGAAGCCTGAACATCGTCCACTGCCATCCCACTGAAATTAAAACAAAAAATTAGAACTTTAATCACAACCATCATGAAAATAGGTATAAACTAACCATAATCATTAAATACGATAAAATAACTCACATTGCGATGCGGACACTTGAAGCTACGATCCTTGTTGGGACCCTCCTTCTTCACTCGGTACTCCATCACAATCTTCGTCTCATCACGACACTTGCCACATGGAATGAGAGGGAGGCCCGGCCTAAGTCGCTTTGGAAACCCATGAGAGGCCGAGGACGAGGAAGCAGTTGCCATCTACTCTCTATACTCATTTTTAATACACTATAAATTTCTCATTTTATAAACAAATAAAATTAAGAAACTATAAAATTATCTATATCTCAAAAACATGTTTTAATAAATAACCATCCGTACTAGTTCACCTTGCTTACGTGATCATCTCGGCGAGCATTTCTCCACCGGACGGCACCGTACTTGGTCAAGGAAGAGCTCTGATTCTACGAGGAAGGGAACACGGTCTTCCACGACCGTTGCCACTCTCCCTCGTAGAATCAAAGCTCCTCCTTGACGTCCGTTACCGCTCGGCAGAGAATATGCTCGCCCAGATGAACACGGTCCACAAGTTCAACTAGCTACTTTAACCTTCTTTCATGTAAATATGCAAGCTTGAAGTGATTTTGAGCTCAAATTGCTTACAAATAAAAAAAACCACAATAAAGAACGATATATATATATAGTGAACAAAATGAGATAAGACAATTGTGAAAAATGAGAGTATGAGATTGGTAACCTTTACAACTGAAGAATCGACGGAGGAATCAAAGAAATCGACGGAGGAATCGAAGAATGGATGGAGGAACAATGGAGGGAGGGAGGAAGCAAGAAACACTAGTGCAAATGAGCTTCAAAATGTGCTTGAGCTCGGGTTGGGGAGGAAGAAGGAGACGGCCAGATATATAAGGGGACCTTTAGTCCCGGTTGGTGGCTCCAACCGGGACTAAAGGTAACTTTCAACCCCCAGGCGTAGCCAAGTCCCGGGGTTGATCTTTACTCCCGGTTGGAGCCACCAACTGGGAGTAAAGTATCTTTGTAGTCGGTTGGTGGCTCCAACGGGACTAAAGGTCCCTACCACCACCGCCTGGGCAGAAGAGTTGTTAAGGGACCTTTAGTCCCGGTTGGAGCCACCAACCGGGACTAAAGGTATCTCTAGTCCCGGGCGCAAAAAATGCCTGGACTAGAGCCCATTTTGGGTGAGGATCAAAGGTCTGTTCTCTACTAGTGGGAATGAAGCAAATAAATGGCACCGCCATCACCCCATGAATGATCTAAGTTTTCACCCAAACTAGTAATGTCGGATGGGATCGACGTCTACAAGGAGGAAGTGGTGCCCACACCCCACAGCCTGGGGCAAAGGTATAGTGTTTGTAGCGAGTGTGAATGCAACCCCCAAGATAAAAAAATAGTTATTTTGATTAAAATTCTACCATATTTGCACCCTCCGTGGCAAAAGCCTATGCACCCACAAGTCGAGTGCATCCCCTTCAATTTGCTCTAGCCTCGCCACTACCCACGAGCACCTCTATCTGGGCTTTGGCCTTTAACCTCAACTGACCAACCCCAAAGGTAGCAGTTGAGGCATGGACACAGCAGCCAATGGTGGAGCTTCCATGGGGCCAAAATGGGCCATGTCCACCCCAGCATTTGAGCTATTTATTAAGGAAACTAGCAATTTCTAAGCACTTCGTTGGTGAATAAGCTCTAAAATTATTTGTTTGGCTTGGCTTCTTTATGATTGGTGCCTCCTGAGATTTGAGGTAAGCTCCGCCGCAGCAATGCTGCATACCAACAGCTAGAAAAGCACCCTTGATGGCAAATCAAGCACAACATGTTGGAGACGAAGAAGAAGAACCCAATGAAGACCAGAGAGTTGAAGCATATCTGATTAGTGCCACACACTCACCATTGACCGCAAAAGCACATATAGTAGCACAACTAGCAGCATTGACCGGTAGTCCCAATCCACACCTACAGCACCATGCTCAGCCAGATCTTATATGCCACAAGCGGATCTAGATTCCTAAAACACCAGAGCACCCAGATCCATGCATGACAAGCTTGGCTCACCAACTTGCTACATTGCCTGGCACTATGCCTGTCATGCACCTTGGGCACTAACAAGCTGATCTAATTGAGTGGTCACTTCTCCATACACATAGCCCAACTCGGCATCGACCATGCTCGCCAAACAAAGATCTACCTAAAGGGTGAGGGACTAGGTCACCTATACTCGAGAACCAGCCATAGAAGCCACCTCCACCGTCGGTCACCGCAAACAAGTGTGGGGCAAAGAATAGTGGGATAAGCCCTACCATTGCCTTCCTTGTGTGTGTATTAGCATCTGGCAACTTACTCTGGTGGTGACGAAATAGAGGAAATGAGAGATTGGTTGGGGGGGAGGGGGGTCGCAAGGATTCGCGTTCCACCCAAGCTGCCCCATGGAGTGAGGGGGAAAATGGGGGAGTGGGTAGCTTATTTGGATGGGCTCAATGGCAAAGGTATCGGTGGAGGATATATAGATGGGGTGATGGTTTCACATGGGAAAGAGTGAGAGCCAGAAAAAAATGTGAAGACCAGTTTCAAATCTGAGTTAATCTGATTTATCTCCTGTCGTGGGTGCTGCCACAACCAAACTCAGTTCCCGCCAACACATACCAAGCGAAGAAGGTCATAAGTCCATTGACAATGGGGGTTGAAAGAATCCATGCATGCCCCAACCATTGTATACTTTTTCGTGGTGAAACATTCAAGTCACTGGATGAATGTCTCCGGTGTGGGGCCAGCCGGTACAAGAACAATGACCTTTACGGTGGGGACGAACCCTCCATGGGGAAAAAGAGGAATAAGAAGGGTACAAAAAAGGTGGTACAAGAATCTCAGCCCCCAGAGGACACTCCATTAGGCAACGATGCAAAGCAGAGAAGAATTCCTGCCTTGGTAATGTGGTACCTACCAGTGACCGACCGCTTGAGACGTATCTTCCTAAACCCTAAAGAAGCTGCACTCATGACATGGTGGGATGATGAGCGCAAGGTGGATGATGATAAGATTGCACACCCGGCTGATTGTAGTCAGTGGCAAAGGTTTGATGAGAAGCACAAAGAATTCAACGATGACCCAAGGAATGTACGGTTTGGCTTGAGCACCAATGGAATGAATCCCTTCAATGAGAGGATGAGCGACCACAACACATGGCCAGTGATCTTGTCCATGTACAACATCCCAACATGGTTGTGTCAGAAGAGAAAGTACCTTCTACTCACTATTCTTATTTCTAGCCCTAAACAATCAGGCATTGATATAGACGTGTTCCTCGAGCCTTTGATGCAAGAAATGGAGAGGCTATAGAGGCATGGGGAGCAAATGTATGATGCGTTCCGAAAGGAGGACTTCATATCTAGAGCAATAATATTTGTTACTACCAATGATTACCCCGCGCTGTTTGCTTTGTTTGGACAGATCAAAGGGAAGACGAGATGCTTGATTTGCTTGGATGGTACTACATGGGTGTACCTGGATGCATCCAAGAAGATAGTTTACCTAAGGAACCGACGCTTCTTAAAGACAAGTCACAAGTACCGTAACAAATTGTTCTTTAGATTTTATGACAACGCCCCGTAGATTGAACCCCCTCCGGAGAGACGTCATAACGGAGAAGACATGTACAGAATAGTGAAAAACATACGCGTCGTCTATGGAAAGAAGAATCTGGATGGGACGAACAGAGATAGAAGCACACCTCCTGTCGAAGGCGTACCTTTCAAGAAACAATTGATCTTCTTTTAGTATCTGCCTTATTGGCCAGACTTGGAGGTCCCCCATGCCATTGATGCTATACACGTGCAGAAGAATGTCTTTGAGAGTCTCATTGCTACCTTGATGGACACAGGCAAGTCAAAGGATGGTCTGAAAGCACGGAAAGACATGGTGCATCTAAGCGTGATGCCACAGCTTCACCCGGTACCTGAGGCTAATGGAAAATACACTCTGCCCGCGGCGTGCTTGAACCTAACACCAGATGAGAAGAGAGCTATATGCACTTTCCTAAGGGGGATCAAAGTCCCGACTGGGTTTTCAGCAAATGTGAAGAAGCTAGTGTCGATGAAGGATTTGTCAATAACACACTGCAAGGCTCACGATTGCCATGTGATGCTGACAGTGTTTCTACCTATTACAATCAGGGCTATAAAGCCAGAGTTCTTGAAAATGGCCATCACCCGCATGTGCTACTTCTTTTCGAAGATCTCACAGAAGATGATTGGCAAGCAAGAGCTGAGTGACCTACATGAATTTGTGGTGGAGACACAAAACCAACTGGAGATGTGTTTACCTCCTGCTTTTTTTATATAATGCCACATCTTATGATTCACATGGTTCATCAAATACAAGCGCGAGGCCCTTGCTACTTGCATGAAATGTGGTCCTACGAGCAGTTCATGTCGGTTCTAAGTCGATACGTGCATAATTGAGAATACCCAGAGGGCTCCATGATAGAGGGTTACAGTACTGAAGAAGTCGTCGAGTGCTGTCAAGAGTACCTAAAAGTACAGAAAGGGATTGGTAAACCCGATTCTCGTCACAAGGGTAGGCTGGCTGGGAAGGGCACCAGTGGTAGAAAAGTGTTCATCGACCATTATTACAAAGAGGTGAGTCAGACGCATTACAGTGTCTTGCAGAGTACACAACTGATGCAACCATACATTGATGAACACTTGGCTATCATTATGGCGGAGAGAAATGGCCGTTCGGATGATTGGGTCATGAAACAACACAAGCAACGACTAACTACATGGTTGAAGGACCAAAACATACCGCCTGGAGAAACCATAGACTATTACCATCAGTAGGTTGGAGGAGGGGCCATCGAGACAAGTGACATCTTGGAATGCTTATGACATCAATGGGTATATGTACTATACCCACGCAAAGGATAGTAAATATGTGAACTAAAACAGCGGCATTTGAATAGAGGCTCTCGATGGATTAGGGTGAAAGATCCAATACTTTGGCATCATTGAAGAGATATGGGAACTTGACTATGGAAGGGATATAACGGTGGCCCTGTTTCGATGCCGCTGGATCAAACAACACCAACTGAACGAGATCGGATTGAGAGTCCTAGACCCCGAGAATCTAGGCTACCAAGATGACCCTTGGGTGCTCGCTTCACGTGTCGCACAAGTTTTCTATATGTCTGACCCACAAAGTAACCTCCCCCAAAGAAGACAAAGCACGTGGTTGCCTCCAGGAAACAGCACATTATTGGAGTTGATGGCGTGGACGATGTTGAAGCTTACAATAACTATGATGAGATGCCGCTATTCATAGACTTTTCTAAGAAGATCAGTGTTGTGGAAAAGAACCTCCCAAAGACATAATGCTATGGGAACGAAAAGGTGTCAAGGAAAAAGTCATTATAGCCGGCTAGCTAGTTGTTGAACGTAGAGTGTTTGTGTAAGTGTGTGTTTGTAAGACTTCATTTATGCATGCGTGTGAGACTATATATTTATGTACGTGTGTGAGACTACATATTTTTGTATGTGTGTGAGACTACATTTTATGCATGTGTGTAAGACTACCCTTTGCAACATCCAGATGACTCTATTTGAACATCCACTCTATTACTACTAAAGCTTTATGAAATCACTTAACACTTTATGAAATGAAGAAATGACCAATATAAAAGTAGGAGATCTTGATGAGTTATACAACTTTTATATTCATCACCTTTACAACTGAAATCATTTAGTGTTTGAAAATCAGGTTCGAAGTTGTCATTTTCTGAAATTTAAAATTTGAATTGTTCAAAATTAGTGACGAAAATAGATGACTAGACTAAAATGATAGAGCATGATTTTAGAAAATTTTAGGAAAAAAAACCATCACATTTGGAGTTAGTATGAGAGAGAAAAACTAGTTATAAGTTTCAGCCACAGATTAAAAAGAGAAATCACACTTGTTCATCGTTGATCATCATGAACAGTTGTGATTTTTCTTTTTAATCTCTAGGTAAAATTTATAACTAGTCGTTCTCCCTCATACTAACTCCAAATGTGATGATTTTTTTCCTAAAATTTTCTAAAATCTTACCCTATCAAGTTAGTGTGTTGATTTGGTCATTCTTTTCATTTGACAAAGTTTGAGCACTTCAAATTTTCAAATTTAAAAAAATGACAAGTTCGAACGAGATTTTCAACCATTAAATGATTTCAGCTGAAAAAGTGATGAATATCAAAGTTGTATAACTCATCAAGATCTACAACTTTTATTTTGATCATTTCTTCATCTGACAAAGTGATAGTAAACATTGTTCACAAATCAACATGTTTCTCGTATAGTTCATGAAACTATGAGTCATATGTGAATTTATGAATAATGTTTACTAATACTTTGTCACATGAAGAAGTGATCAAAATAAAAGTTGTAGATAGTGAGGAGTTCAACAACTTTTATGTTCACGACTCTTATTGTTGAAATCATTTAAGGTTTCAAAATCTTATTTGAAGTTGCCATTTAGTGAAATTCAAAATTTTAACTATTCAAATTTGGTCAAATGAAAATATGATCAAAATAAAATTTGTACATATTGATGAGTTCTACAACTTTGGTACTCATGAGTTTTTCATCTGAAATCATTTACTCTTTCAAAATATTGTTTCAAGTTGAAATTGTTTGAATTTCAAAATTTGAATCGTTCAAACAAAGTCACATGATAAGATGACCAAAATAAAAGTTGTACATGTTGATGAGTTATACAATTTTTATGTTTACAACATTTTCATTTTATTTCATTTAATGTCATAAAATTGTAGTCGAAGTTTTAAAATTCAAAATTTTAATTTTTGTTTTTTGTTTTCTATATTGTTTTGACTACAATTGTTTATATATATATATATTTCTTCATATATAGAATAATACAAAATATTATATTTGTGCATATACATAATTTTTTTATATTACTTTGTGTTTTTATGGTATAAAAAATATAGAATTTATAATTTAAAAAATAGAAAATATTTGTAGGGGCGGTTGGATCAGGAACAGGGGTGGCTGAATCAGGAACCGCCCCTAGAAATAGTCCCGAGTATAAATAGGAGGACGCACGGGAGTCAACCTGTTGGGCGCTGTCTTCTTCCTCCGGCGCCGTCAAGCTGCCGCGCTCGCCTGCTCCTCCCCTCCCTAGGGTTTTCGCCGCCGGCCCCGCCGCCGGTCCCGCGCCCGCCCACACCAGCCCCCGGCGCTCGGCGTCCCACACCCGGCCCCCGGCGCCCGCCCTTGCGCGCCGACGACGCAGGCTCCCGGCACTCGGCGCCCGGCCCCCGGCGTCCCGCCCCCGCACGCCGACGACGCAGGCTCCCGGCGCCCGGCCCCCTGCCCCCGCGCACCGACGACACAGGTTCTGGCGCCCGGCCTCCCGCACCGCCCCTGGGCCCCGCGCGCCGCACGGGCGAGCTCAACCCCGCATGCCACAAGCTGCGCTGGTGATCTCCGCCCCTGCCTCCGCCTGGTGATTCTTGCTAGCTTTGCCTTGCGAGTCTGCTCAATAGCTTGTGTGTTAATCTAGTAGAACTGCTCGGTCATCAAGCTGTTAGCTCTGGTTTGATGCTACTTCACTCAAGGCTATGGTGAAAATGATTCGTGAAAACCATGAAGCTGTTTGATCTTGCATGATCTGTTCTTAGTAATTTTGCCTGCTAGATGTCATTCTGAAGTAGTAGATGCAATAAGAGAATACAGGGATGCTCTTCTGCAGTTCTGCTTGCCTGAGATGTTTCAAATTTGGATTTGTGAGCTCCAGAATTCTTTTGGATGAGTAAATTCAAATGGCAGCGCTTGCCATATAAAAGTTGCTTGTGTTACCTGTCGATGTCAACCAGGTTTTTACACCTTTTACCAAATGAACAGTTGCCTGATTAATCTAGCTACTTCCAGATTGAAAGCAGTTGCCTGATTAATCTAGATAATTTAGCAACATTTGTGGGGAGTAAGATGCCATCTAGTCTGGGGCTTATGAAACTCAAGCTTTGTGGAACAGAGAGCATGTGCTACTTAATTTAAGTATGTAGCTAGAGTGGTGAATGCATATTAGCTGGAAAATTTATGGTTCAAGTATCGTGTCTATTTCACTTCTTTCCAAATCGGATATAATTCCTTGTGCTGCTACTTGGGTAACCATATATAGTACTTGATTGGTTTGCATAGTGTCTAAATTTGCTTTATGTCAACATTGCCAGTAACGCGGGATGTTGAAATATGGCGCAGAGCTTTCTTGCACATGCTAGAATTACCAGTGGCCTATTTTCATTCATTCTGAGTGTGTTATCCTGCCTATTGAGTCTATAGTTGCAGGTGTAATTTGCTGAAACAAATCTTGCTTTTTATGAGTAGAGTTGGATGCTAAGAATCTTAACCTTGCATCAATTACTATCTTTGCTTCTTGACTAGCACTGGAAGCTATTGGTTCAATGGTTCCTTGCATGTTCCTATGCCTTGTGATGCAGAGAGCTGCATGCTGAAACCACTTCCGTCTTTATCTTGTATTTGACTGAGCCATGCTTACATTTGCTTATCAAGGTCAACACGGCCTTTGCTTAAATCTGGCGCCTTTCCATAACAGGAAGCCGAGCATGATTAAACTCTTTGATAATAATAATAATTTCTAGTGTGGAAGAAATTTGCAATGTTGTTTGGAACGGGACGACGGATCAGCAGTGACTGCACGGTCCGTGTACAGAGGATCAATGAAGTTGCATGCAGAAAGTAGGAGCAGCTAGTAGCAGATTGTTCTTGGTGTGTTGCGTGAAGCTTTGTTCCTTTGACTCGTGCAGCTGGTCCGTTGTCCGTCCTATCTTTCTTTCTACCCATTAGCCTCAGGCACAGAGCAGGATCGACGCGCCCAGTCTGGCGCTGGGTCTCGCCTGTGGATAACTAAGTAGTTGTAGTGTTTTTCATAAGATTTCCAAATTGTTAAAGAACAATATTTTTGGTTGGCTAGAACTCCAGATATTAATTTCTAAACTTCCTGTCAGGTTGTGCTCCTTTTGTGCAGTATACTTGCCACGTTTCTGTAGGCTGGCTTGTTCTTGAGGTTGCCATACATCTGTTGAGCATTTCCTCCATTTTGTGCCAGTTGTTAACTCTTTATGCTGTACATCATGATTTAACCTGCACTCTTTCTGTTCTGGTAAAAGGGTTAAGGTTCCAAGGGGTTATTGCTGTGCTAGAAATTTCTGCTGCTGTGTAGGCTAGATATGTTCATAGGTAGCTTAACCTTGTGGGCTTAGCCTTATTTCTTGTCATCTTGTGTTATTCTTGTTAATGCTGTACACTCGGATTTAACTTATGAGATACAATTTTGTAGTTAAGATGTACCTTGCCATGGCAGCAAATCTGCTCTGTTCTTTTTATTTTTTTATCATTTTCTTTACTTGCCATGGTTGAGTGTCCAAGTTGTAGCCACATTCCTTTATCAAAAAATAACCAGTTTATGTACATGATTTTAATCATATTGATGGTCAAATTTTTAGTAGTTTGATGAAATGGATCTTAGGACGTCAAAGAAACAGGCAAGCGATCAATGTTTTGAGGCAATTTAGTTTATCCAGCAAGAAGTATAGCATATGTAAATATTTTGTTAATATAAACTTAAGTTAAAACATATAAGTTCCATTTTACGTGTTAACTGCTCTCTAACCCTGTTATTTTCGATACTTACTCCACTTCAATTTTCCCAAATACCTATGTTTTTCCAGGATGACACTGTTTTTATCTTGTAATTCTTAATGAACTGGTGCTTATAGCTGATTATTTTGGATACAACTGTTTGTATATAATACTACTACTACTACTATACTGAACTACTACTATTACTCTACTCTACTAAACTACTACTACTCTACTTGCTACTGCTAGCTTCTCCTACTCCTACTAGCTGGCTTCTACTCTACTCTCTTCCCTAGCTGCTGGCTGCTACTCTTAACTACTGGCTGCTACACTTCTCTACTCCTCTACTCTACTTCTGTACTATTACTCTATCTACTATTACTCCTCCTCTACTCTAATCCATTATTTACCACATCTAAGTTACCAGATTTTGATCTGCAGGGGTCTTCCAACCATGTGGCAGCAGTCAACTGTTTTTTGGCTATTTTTCCTATCCTCTATATTTGGAAAGCAGTAGTTGCTTTTTTACACCTTTTCCTCTCTATGTTTGCTAAGCAGCTGTTGCTTTTTTTTTGCCAAATCTCCCCTCTCCTCTCCTCTCCTTTGTTTTGCCGATGATAAAATTGTCCAAGTCCATACATTATATGTAATATGAGCTGATGATCAAGAACTTGTAAGGAACTTGGCATCATTAGCAGCCGCCTCTACATTACCTTCTCTCTTCTCTGTTATGATGCTTTGATGCTCTAAGTTCAAGATCAGATGATGATTGACATGTTTCTGAGGCCTCTACTACTGCTACTTCTCGTTTTTTGATATATTGTTGTTTTATAGGACTACTTTGGTTTATAGACCTTTCTGATTTCTTATACCTTCTCGCGTACCTAAAGCACACTTTCTTGCATCTATTAGAACAAAGCGCGAAATAATGTCGCGGACACCAGACAGTGCAGCCCGATGCCCTGAGCATGATGAGCAGCCAACCTATGAGGAGCAAGCACTAGAGGACCAGCTTACTCAGGAGCAGTTCGATAACGAGTTAGAAAAGGATCTAAAAGTGATGCTTACTCAGGAGCAGTGTGACGAGGAGGAAGGAGAAGCAGAAGGAAGAGCAAAAGAGGCTGCTGAAGGCGAAGAAGTTCATGATGATGATGATGAGGACTCAGAAGAGGGATATGTAAGTCCCAATGATCCTTTCCCACGTGAAGCCAGAAGGAGGCCAACGGAGGAAGATTTGGACAAGGATTTTGACCCGAATGAGGAGGTAGGGAAAAAGCCTTAGTTTGTAAATTTTGCTAAAGCTTTGGTTGTGTTACCTTTGCTAACACTTTGACCTATCGTATATACAGGTCCCTCCTGAAACTCGGAAAAGACGACGTCAACGTCCGTGACAACTCGCTAGACAAGACGTAGTAGAGGAAAGGAGAGCAGAGGCAACAACCACCGAGACGGATCACGATGCCTCTGCTCCACAACCTCAAGACACAACCACAACTACCAAGCCTAAGAGGAAACGAGGGGACAGAAAAGGAAATCTATATCCAGATAAGGCATGCTATGTGATAACGGAGGTCGGACCAGCAGGGGAGATCCTTGAGCCGAAGGAATTAAGAGGACGATTCTGTAATGCGATCGGGGCCCTAGTAAGAGATAAATTGAACCCAACAATCCCTAATTGGAAAGAGGTACCAGAGAACAAAAAGAATGAACTATGGGATAGGTAGCTAAAGCTCAATTTTAGATTCCCAAAGGGTAAGCACGAACTGGTAAAAAAATGCTTTCAGGATGATGGGAGAGTCATTTCGACATTGGAGGTCGGAGCTCAACACGAAGTATATCCAAAAGGGGTTAACTCCCTTCAACGAGTTCGGCAAAATAACTCCTAGTCAATGGGAGGAGCTCGTGGCTCAGAAGACTTCATCGGAGGCATGGAGCTCAGTGCCCATAACACCGAGCTGGCAAAGAGGAACAAACACCACCATCATCTAGGCTCTGGTGGCTACTATGCCAAGGAAGAGCAGTTTAGGAAGATGGACGAAGAGGCCGCAACTGCTGGGAATATCGATGTGACGAATTTGAAGGTACGCTCAAAGAATTGAATATATGCGAGGAGTACAGAATCATCCGGCGGTAATCTTAAGTTTGATAAGCCGGAGACCCAAGAGGCAGTATCAAGGATACTGAAATATGCTGAAGACAAGGAGAAGGGCTTATTCAATCCTTCTAGAGAGAGCAACGAGCTTAGCCTTGGCTTGGGAAACAAGGAGCACATAGGCCACACCAGGGGGCTAGAGAAAAGGATGACCTGGAGGCAAGGATTCGAAGAGGACAGGCACATGTACATGGAACATGGTAGAGATCGGGAGACTAGTCTTGAGCTCCAAGTAAAGGCTCTAGTTGCGAAGGCGCTGGAGGAGCAAGGACTGTCTATGGAGCCACGGATATTAGTGACACCGCCGGGAGAACCTGCATTAGTTGGCAGCCCTCCGAAAGTTCCTAGCAGCCAAGGTTCCACTACAGCCACAACCCCCATCGATCGCATACGGGAACCAACTAGTTGCACCTTGGTGTTTCTCAGTGGCCGGCAGAACACTATGATAGAGGTGGCAACGGGTGTGGCACATCCTCCTGGTGGCTTACACCACAATAATAAGATACCGCCAGACTACACTAGGGTCGAGGTGCATATAGTGAAGCCCGAGTTCATGCAGTGGATTATAGACTACGCAACTCCCGAGGGGCTGGTGTTACTCGGAGACGTTATGGGGCAGTTCATCCTCTGGCACAAACAAACAAACTGGGTTACCAAGCTCATGCACCATGGATAGACCCCGAGCCACGGATCCACCACCAAGCTGGCATCCCGGACTCCATCACCTCCGCCTCGACGTAAGCTGGATCCACCACCAAGCCGGAACTTGCACAAAATCATATGCTGGCTATGCTTAATAGATGTTGGACCATGGATAGATTTTCAAGCATGGCTGTAGTTGGGCATGGGATGTTTTCTCCAGAACGTGTTGCTACATGACCAATCTGATCTATCGATAGTGCTTGTTATTCTTGATTTTGTGCCTTCAAAACTACAGAAAGAGAACTGGCTGGCTGACATAACTAGGGAAACTGAGTAGCTTTTGTAGGATTTTGAGTAATGATTTGTTATGCAATATGGATTTGTTATTTTTCCTTCTTTCTACCATTTATTGTTATTTTGCCTTCTGTCTACCATTTTCTAAAATCATACTGATCTGTGAGTATTTCTTTTCAACTCCTCTACAGAAATTGTTTCCAGTTTCTGATCTTTCTGCAATTGCTCGTACTAAGTAATACAACAAATGACATGTACAAAATTGTGTCTAATAACTCATTTGTGTGGCTGCAGACAAGGTTGGATGTGCAAGTTGAGCATGAGGGACCAAGCAGGGCTGCATGCACTGATATCGTTAAGAGGGGAGTACGGCAGCAGAGGTATCACCTCAAAAGGAGGTACTTCGACTCATCACTGACAAGAGAACAGCTGCTGGCCAAACAACCTCCACCGAAGATGAAGAAAGCGGAGTGGACCAAGCTGGTAGACTACTGGTGTGACCCAAAGAATCAGGTCCATGCCTTGCATCATCTGTTTTCGTTAATATGCAATTTCAACTATGTGCATGTGAATGAAAACTTTGTATTGCATTTGTGGTGCAGGAGAAAAGTGAAAAGAATAAAGCAAACCGAGGGCAAGTGCAGCTTCACCAAAGGACTGGATCTAGGTCCTATATTGCCCATCGATACAGCCTGGTACGAAAACTATATCTTTTGCGCAATTAACTTCAAAGATGGGACATTTGTACCATAGTAGTTATCGATTGCTTTTGAACTGTCAAGTTAGCACATGCTCTGATTATTTCTGTGGTGACCTATGCTTTTCAATCACAAACTGGTTTTTGTAAGATTAGCCTCCTCCTGCTGCTGCTTGCATGGGTAGGATGAAGACAAACTGAGTTTGAATGAATTATGCTTGCACCATGCATGTGTTACAGTATTAGTCTTTGAATGATGGATTTATGGTCATCTTCCTGTTGACATGTACAAATAATCTCATGTTTCTGCACCCCTCACTTTACCTTCTTGGATATCATTGAAAATTGTGTTTTACATGATGCAGAGGCCTAAGTACAACAACATGGAGCCAGATCCTGTTGAATTCTTTGGGGAATGTATGAACAGTCCACAAAATGGTCGTACTCAGCTTGCGGATGACATATATGTAAGTTATCAATAATTATTGCATACATGTACTGTACTCAAATTCAAGCCTGATTGAACACTGTTGTATGGCCTTGTTAACAAGTGGAATCATTATATGTAGGCACAAATGGTTGCAGAGAAGGCAAGAGAACCAGAAGAAGGAGAAGCACCAAAGTCTCCATCAAAGATTGTTGCTGATAGTCTAAGCCAGATCAGCCGTTCCTCAACATTCCTCCCAAACATTGGTGTCACTAAAGCGCAGAGTGCTGCCCGGTCCACAACAGCTGTAGTAGAAGCCCGCTTGCAAGCTCAATTTCAGGCAACACTCCAAGCAGAAAGAGAGGATGCTGCAAGGAAGCAGGAAGAGTTGCAGGAACAGCTTCGAGTTCAGCAGGCCTCTCTTGAAGAACACCAAAGTTTGTTGCGCCAGACCCAAGAAGAGGTGAAGGGGATGAGTACACGGTTTGATGAGACTAATGCACTGCTGCGAGCGGTGCTGAAACTCCAGAAAGATTGAGGTAGGTCTGGATGCACTCCATGTTCACAATGCCTATGCCTTATCTTCTGCTACCTTGCTTGAACAACAAACTTTCTCTGTTGCCACTTTGAGGACTATGTTTCTATGTTTGTGAACTATGTTGTCAGAACTATGTATGAACCTGTGTGTTGTGGTTGAACAGTTTGAACTTGTATGATGGAATGATGGAACCAGAAACTTTGGTGTTGC
The DNA here is from genome assembly GCA_904845875.1 of Miscanthus lutarioriparius. Classification (NCBI taxonomy): domain Eukaryota; kingdom Viridiplantae; phylum Streptophyta; class Magnoliopsida; order Poales; family Poaceae; genus Miscanthus; species Miscanthus lutarioriparius. Next base: position 17,188,018 of record CAJGYO010000009.1, on the reverse strand, counting down.
TCTTGCTTGCAAGCACTTGTTATATTTCCAGTTGCAATGTGTATGATGGTTTGCCTCAGTTCTGTATGACTTATGAGTTCTGATGGCTGTGATGGATGATGCCTACTGATACAATCTTGTGGATGATGGACTCTAAGATGTATGTGTATATCTGTGTGTATGTGACCTGTAATGGAGATCTGTGCTGCAGTCATCATTGAATGCAAGGACATTTCGTGACGATCTGCTAGATATATATGTATACAAAGCAATACACAAGTTAACTGTCACATAATGCTATATGACGCCTCTGTTTGTCACAAAAGACTGCTTCACTTTATCAAACGAGTACAAAACATGACAAAACCTTAATGTCACATAATATTATATGATGACAAATGACGTCACAAAAAACTCCTCATTTTCTCCGAAGCCATACCTAACATGACGGAGGAAATTGTCACATAATGATGTATGGCGATTAGGAGTCGTCACAAAAAGTTCTCCAGTCAACACTGGCTACTTTCAATTTGTGACAGGTCATGTATTATATGACGCGTTGACCACTCTAATGTGACGACAGCTGGCGTCACAAATTATACGAATATGTGACGAATAAGTTCAACCGTCACAAAAGGTCTTGACATTTTGTGACGGCCTTCCATTTTTCGTCACGCGGTACTTTTTGTGTCGTTCGTTTTGTGACAACAGCGTGACGACCACTTTTTCGTCACAAATTTCTTTTTATGACAATATCTGCCCTTAACATGACGATTACGCTTTGTCATACAATCCCAAGATTCTTGTAGTGACGAAGCCATCATTTCCAGTTGGTGGCATTGCAGAAACGGTGCTGCTTCCTTCCTTCCTTGTGTCAATAAGCAACGGCACAGACCGCACATCATTGTCCCTGCCTCCTCCTTTTCCATAACCAAATTCAGGGAAAACTGCTTTAGGTGACTGCGATTTGGTATTCGCAGAAATCCAACCAGCTTCGTACTCAATACGTGAAGCAGAGGAGCTTGAGGTATTTGCCATCTTAACAATACTCTTTGGCGCCATGGATTTCTGGCAGTAAAAATTGTTCCCGTCGTCGTACTTGTCAGCAAACAACACCATTTGGATGAGCGGGTGGTGTGCACTGGTTACAATGAAGAATTTTCCAGATAAGGTAATCAAAAGTTACTAACTATTACATAAATAGATAGCGTGGGAGGGAGGAGGGGGAGCAACACCTGAAACATTTTGGCACATGAATGGTATCACAGCCGATCTTAATGTCAATACCTCCCTTTGGTGAAGGGGCCACTCTAAATTTCACGTAAGCGGAAATGCATTCTAGATGCTGTAGCCGTGATATTAGTGGATTGCTGCGTAGGAAAATTATTACATTCGTTAGGTCGAAGACAGAAAAACAACACAGCAGAAAGTAGAAAGCTAGACAGGTCCATATGTTAAATACAACTCCAAGTCCCCATCAATAAGCACTAAACCATGTACGGCCTTGTTTCTATATAGTCGGATTCGCAACAATCTACATGTGTTGAGGTGGACTGGAGTGGGACTTGAATTAAATTACATCCCAACACATGTGAATTGAGGTGAATCCCACAACATCCGAACAAGGCCTAAACATTAAATTCACTATCATCTAAATAAATGAAAACTATGATTAGAATCCTCATAGAGGTCCACACAAATAATACATTACTTTGGCCCTCTACTATGTACTCTGCAGCTTTAATCTTTACTTGATTGGTTTTAACCTCTACCATGGTGAAAAATACAACCTTGATTTTCCATATAAAGTACAGACCTGGAAAATTTTGCTGTGGGACACTCCACTTGTGTAAAATTGGCTGTGGGAAATTGGAATATTTATTCTTTGCTGTGGGACACTAATTTCTTTGCTGTAAGACAACACCCAGTGTACCTAGAGCAAAGAAAAAAAGTACAGTGTTCCACAACAATTTCACAAAAGAATAGTGTTAACCCTCAAAACCTACAACTAAATTGTTAAGGTTTTCATTGCTTTTTAAGTAATCTACTACTGCTCTTATTGATAAACGTGAAAGAGAACTAATTCAAAATATACAACCATTGATTTAGTATACTTTAGAATTGTTAACAATATAGTTATTCGACCTAATTTGTTTGGTAACTATATAAAAGCAAGCTAGTTATTTGTCTTATTTTCAGTCAAATATGGATGATCTAGATTGCTTTGCGATTCATATTTTGTTTTGAGTTGTTGTCATTTTCTATTGTTTTTCATTGGGTATGAAAGTAGTCAGTTCCAAGCATAATTTGTACTTGCCCGACATAGTCTAACCAACCACTACCGGATTCAGCTTCTTTGCCGAGTGCCTCAGGCACTCGGCAAAGGCCGATATACACTCGGCAAAGCCTACACTCGGCAAAGGGCGCTCGGTAAACATTTTATCGGCAAAGGTCTCTTTGTCGAGTGCACTTTATCGGGCACTTGGCAAAGCCTTTGCCGCGTGCTAATCTGACACTCGGCAAAGAAAAGTCGCTGTGACGGCGAGCGCCACCGTGACGGCGGCTTTGCCAAGTGTCAAGGTCAAGCACTCGGCAAAGGTCGCCGCTTTGCCGAGCGCCGTTGACTCAGACACTCGGCAAAGGTGGCCACTGTGCCGAGTGCCACCGGCAAGACACTCGGCAAAGGTAGCCTATTTGCCGAGTGTCCTGTCAAGACACTCGGCAAACAGGCGACCATTGCTGAGTGCCTGGCCCGTGGCACTCGGAAAATCTATGATGTTTGCCAAGTGCAATGGCCTTTGCACTCGGCAAAGCATGTTCCCAGGTAGTCACTTTGCCAAGTGTCATGGCCATTGCACTCGGCAAAGTGACTGAAAACAGCCTTTTCTATTTGTTTTTTACATCCCATCCAAACAAACAGAAGATATATATAACAAACATTACCAACATCACATATATATCATCAACATCACATATATATCACCAACACCACATATATATCACAAACGTCACATATATATCACAAACGTCACATGTCTCATAATATATCACAAATAAGTTCACAAGTAATCCAAGTGCTCCATCATCTACAACCACAATTGTAAATAGAAGTATCATTAACAACCACAAGTATCATCACCAAGATGGCCAATGAGACTGATTTGGTTAAGGATTCGCTGAAGCATGAGGATCATTCGATGCCGCCGATTGATTCTGCACAAAGGAGAAGAGATTGCATGTGTGAGACAAGATAAATATATACCATACATGAATAAAACTTTCATACTCCACTAGGTTTGACCGTAAACATGAACATACAACCTAAAACATTTATACTCACAAGAGTAGAGTAGTGAGGAGGTGGAGGTGGAGGTGGAGCGAATAGCGAAGGTGGCGGAACTACACCCGTAGCAGTGCCAAGACTTTGCATGTACTGAAGAATCTCCGCCATCCTCCGCTGCTCGGTCTCCCGCTCGGCCTCCACCCTCTCCATCTTCGCCTACATCTACTCCCGTATCCTTCTCTCTTGTTCCAGCTGGGCCTACAATATATTCACCCCAATGTTACAATAATGCAAAGGAAAGGTATGAAAAAAACCAATGAACGACGAATAAACTAGGAATAACCTCGAGTGCCTCCACCCGGTGGTGTGAAGTGTCTTGCCGAGGTCGTATGGCCGGGCTCGTGCTCGTGCTGCTTGCTCGAATCTAGGAGGGACTGGGAGTAGCAGCCGAGTCGATTGCGTCGTCGCCAATCCAGTACCACCCATGCTTCTTGCCTCCTCCCACCCTCATGACGACTTCTCCATCAAGGTCCTTGGTGCTCGGTTCGTACTCTGGCCCATGGACCTCCCTTGCCATCGATGTGTACACACTGAGGCGGTTGTGGACGGTCAGATTGCTATATGGCTCGGGCCCGTCCTTCGAGTTGTAGTCAACGTTGGACGTCGCCTTGCCCTTGTGGGCCATAGCAAATGCCTTGAAGATGGAGCAAGGCTGGCCACCATGTGACGCCGACTACGAGAAAAACAGCAAGATGATTAGAAATCATGCAGAATTGAGCGTTAGAATAAATAAATGAATTCGCGTACCCATGTTTCTGTGTATCCACTGAGGCTGCGTCTGCCTTGATGGTGTGCTGCACCTGGCATCATCAAACGCCACTCCTAGCACAAGTTGTGCGTCTCCTCCCACTCACGTGAACACCACTTGTCCACCATCTGTACTCAGCACTGGGGATGCGCGGTGCACCAATAAGGAATCATCTACAGGCCATCAAGTACATGACATATCAAAAGATGAAATTAAGCCTACTTAATCTTAAAAGGAATCAGTATTAATGTTCTGGATTTACCTGCAGGTACTGGTCCCGGGTCAGCGTCATGGTTCTTGCGTCCCTTTTGGTGACCTTTGTTCCAAGGACGGTCCCATGGTGTATGCATGTCCATGACGAGTTTTTTGCAGCATTTGGTAGCCACCGCATCCGCCCTGGCCTCATGTCCGTCCTGGCATCTAAAGAAATCATGCATACAAACACGCTGTATCCATTCATTATTTCAAGAATGTCCAATGAATGCGATGTATTGAGCAATGTAGTGCGAGGAAGACTTACCCACATCTCTTACTTCACCCGCTCCGCCTTGTTGTTGAGTACCTAGGGTGGCGGTGGACTCAGGCTAGTGGGGCCATGGCGGGTCGGTGCAGTGGCGAGGCAACGCGGTGCAGGCAGACCCGCAGTGGCGAGGAAGGCAATCAGGGTCACCGAGGTACTCCAGCTCCGCTCCGACGGGCTCTTCTCTGCAAAAAAAAGAAACATAAAACTGTCAATACAAAATTTCGACAGCACCTCCCCTGCACGGTGAGGTTTTCAAAACCTGCAAGAAAACCAACGGCACGATGGCCAACATGCACATATATATGAATGACACGATGGCTGACATGCACAAGATTATATCCAACCACATATATATAACAATGTCACAACCACTCCTACGACTCCTACGACTACCACCACTGCTACTCTACCACTACTACTACCGCAACTACTAGTAATACTACGACAATGACGACGGTAGGGTATACCTAGTGGGCGTCGTAGGGCGGCGGTGGTGAAGGGGCCAGGGCACCGGTGGACAAGGCGATGACTAGGGAAGCGCCGGGGATGTGGCAACGGCGGCCGGGGCACCTCCTCCTCCTCCTCCCTCTTCTTCCTCCTGCCTCCTTCCTCCTCCTCCTTCTCTTCCTCCTTCTTCCTCCTTCTTCCTTCTCTCCTCCTCTCCTCCTCTCCTGGCGCGGGCAGCTGCCTGCGTGCGTGTGTGCGTGTGTGCGGTGTGTGTGGGCCGGCGTGGTTAAATCCCCCCTTTGCCGAGTGCCCCCAATCTGGCACTCGGCAAAGTATTTTTTTTAATTTTTTTAAATTCTTCGCCGAGTGCCACCTGGCCTAGCACTCGGCAAAGAGTTTTTTTTAAAAAAAATTATTTGCCGAGTGCCCCCTATCTAGCTCTCGGTAAAGTATTTTTTAATTTTTTAAAATTCTTTGCCGAGTGCCACCCGGCCTGGCACTCGGCAAAGTAGTTTATTTTATTTATTTTTTTAAATTTTTTGCCTAGTGCCAGCCATCCTGGCACTCAGCAAAGAGGCTCCTTTACCGAGCGCCAAACGCAGACACTCGGCAAACCATTTTTATTTTTTTCTTCCTGCCCCCAAACTTTTTCTGTAGTCCTCATACAATACCTAGTACTCCATGTTCCAATGTGGCACAATTCTTAGACTTTTTCTATATTTCTTTAATTTATTTCATTTAATTGAATTTTCTTGGATAATTCAAATTATAACTGCTAGTCATTTGAATAATGAAAAAAATGAATGGGAAAATGATATTCATGTTATTTAGTATAATGTGAGGCCGTATCCAGGAACAGACCACCAATTTCGAACATCTTGTTCACGAAACATGACCACGAACTTGCGGTCGAATTGTTTTTAAATTCTATAAAAAGCAAACGAGGACCCAAATCTTGAAACTTGTCGATATGTCATGATATCATATGTGGAGGTTGTGATAAAAAAATTGAGGAGGTTTCGCGCAAGTTTGGCACGTACGATGCTTACCACCTCGTTAGCCTCTTCACGAAATCATGAAACTTCTTCGGAGATTCTTTGGTTTGCAAGCATCGTACGTGACAACTTGCGCGAAAGCTTCATAAATTTTTATCATAGCCTCCACATATGATATCATGACATCTTGACAAGTTTCATGATTTTCGGACTTCGTTTGTTTTTTATAGAATTTAGAAACAACTCGACCGCAAGTTCGTGGTCATGTTTCGTGAACAAGATGTTTAAAATTGGTGGTCTGTTCCTGGATACGGCCTCCAATTATACTAAATAACATGAATATCATTTTTCCATTCATTTTTTTCATTATTCGAATGACTAGCAGTTATAATTTGAATTATCCAAGAAAATTCAATTAAATGAAATAAATTAAAGAAATATAGAAAAAGTCCGAGAAATGTGCCACATTGGAACATGGAGTACCAGGTATTGTATGAGGACTGCAGAAAAAGTTTGGAGGTCAAAAGTGAAAAAATATGGTTTGCCGAGTGTCAAAAAATGACACTCGGCAAATCACCGCTTTGCCGAGTGCCAGGAGAAGACACTCGGCAAAGGGTTAACGGCGGGCGCCCGAGTGTTCTGGTTTGCTGAGTGCCCGACACTCGGCAAACCTGGTCTTTGCCGAGTGTTATTGTTTGCCGAATGCTCGGCACTCGGCAAAGCACCTCTTTGCCGAGTGCCAGTTGTTTGCCGAGTGCTTTCTCTCTGGCACTCGGCAAATAGCCTCTTTGCCGAGCGCCCGATAAAAAAGCACTCGGCAAAGTCTGGGACACTCGGCAAAGAAGCCGTCTCCGGTAGTGAACATCGTGGCGCACCACCACAAAAGGCATCACCCGGCTCCTCGTCCACAGTGATAGCTGATGTGCAGCTTGATGCAGTTAGATGAGCAGGCTTGGGAACGTGCTATGGTCAATGCCTTTAGGAAGGAATGAAGCAAATAAATGGCACCGCCATCACCCCATGAATGATCTAAGTTTTCACCCAAACTAGTAATGTCGGATGGGATCGACGTCTACAAGGAGGAAGTGGTGCCCACACCCCACAGCCAGGGGCAAAGGTATAGTGTTTGTAGCGAGTGTGAATGCAACCCCCAAGATAAAAAAAAACAGTTATTCTGATTAAAATTCTACCATATTTGCACCCTCCGTGGCAAAAGCCTATGCACCCACAAGTCGAGTGCATCCCCTTCAATTTGCTCTAGCCTCGCCACTACCCACGAGCACCTCTATCTGGGCTCTAGCCTCGCCAACCCCAAAGGTAGCAGTTGAGGCATGGACACAGCAGCCAATGGCGGAGCTTCCATGGGGCCGAAATGGGCCATGTCCACCCCAGCATTTGAGCTATTTATTAAGGAAACTAGCAATTTCTAAGCACTTCGTTGGTGAATAAGCTCTAAAATTATTTGTTTGGCTTGGCTTCTTTATGATTGGTGCCTCCTGAGATTTGAGGTAAGCTCCGCCGCAGCAATGCTGCATACCAACAGCTAGAAAAGCACCCTTGATGGCAAATCAAGCACAACATGTTGGAGACGAAGAAGAAGAACCCAATGAAGACCAGAGAGTTGAAGCATATCTGATTAGTGCCACACACTCACCATTGACCGCAAAAGCACATATAGTAGCACAACTAGCAGCATTGACCGGTAGTCCCAATCCACACCTACAGCACCATGCTCAGCCAGATCTTATATGCCACAAGCGGATCTAGATTCCTAAAACACCAGAGCACCCAGATCCATGCATGACAAGCTTGGCTCACCAACTTGCTACATTGCCTGGCACTATGCCTGTCATGCACCTTGGGCACTAACAAGCTGATCTAATTGAGTGGTCACTTCTCCATACACATAGCCCAACTCGGCATCGACCATGCTCGCCAAACAAAGATCTACCTAAAGGGTGAGGGACTAGGTCACCTATACTCGAGAACCAGCCATAGAAGCCACCTCCACCGTCGGTCACCGCAAACAAGTGTGGGGCAAAGAATAGTGGGATAAGCCCTACCGTTGCCTTCCTTGTGTGTGCATTAGCATCTGGCAACTTACTCTAGTGGTGACGAAATAGAGGAAATGAGAGATTGGTTGGGGGGAGGGGGGGGTCGCAAGGATTCGCGTTCCACCCAAGCTGCCCCATGGAGTGAGGGGGAAAATGAGGGAGTGGGTAGCTTATTTGGATGGGCTAGTCAAAGTGCAATTACCTGGTGCATTGTTCAAGACATACTTGTTCACTTCTTCACTATTTCCTGCAAGAAACTTTAAAAGTTCAATGAAGTTGCCTCTATTGCTAGACTCTTCACTTTCATCATGTCCACGGAATGCCAATCCTTGATGCAAAAGAAACTTGATACATCTAAGTGAATATGTCAATCTTTTCTTGTAAAGACGAAGCTCCTCCTCACTCCACTTGTCAATGTTATAATCAATTGCTACCTTGGGATTCATAAAACCAATGTACCTCTCTTGAGCTGCTTTATGTGCCCTAGAACTAGAATGTTTGAGAAGTGCTGTGTTTCCTATATTCCAATTATTCCATCCATCAACAATAAAAGTTTTTGACCCACTGCCCTTCTTGAACAAGTAGCATATGAAGCAAAATGCAAAATCCTTCTTGACACTATATTCGAGCCACTCATAATTATACAACCATTGTATACTGAATCGACGAGGTACGCCTCCAATGTTTCGGTATGGAAAATCATGTATATAAGGTTTGCAAGCACCTTTAGTAATATATGCTCTACGGATTGCATCTTGATCATTAATAGGATAATCTTCAATGGGCAGCCTTTCACCTGGATCATATGGTAGGCGATTGATGTCATACGCCGGCGGCTTTGATGCGGGCGGTGGCGGTGATGCTAGTGGGGGCGAGGGCAAATGATCTGCAATTTCTTCAACTTGATTCTGCTCTTCCACAATATTTTCATCCGGAGGTGGGTCAATAGCAGCCGCCTTCTTTGCTGCTTTCTGAAAAAGGGATCGAATGTCTCCGTTTCTTTTCATAATTCAAGACTCAAGAGTTCTGGAAAAAACACTCACCAATTAGCAAAACTAACGATCGGAAGAAACCTGGAACTGAGGAAGGACGGGGATGGACGGGGAGTATCACCTAGGGAACTGAGGAAGGACTGGCGAGTGGTGATCAGTCTTGCAGGCGATGGCGGCAGTTCAGGGCTCCAGGCCAGGCAAAGCGACGGGCGATGATCAGCTATTCCGCTGGTAGGGCGGCGGCGCACGCGATTCGTGAAGAGCCCTGGACTGCTGGTACGACGCGTCGTAGACGAGGCCCGGGTCCAGCGCGTGCTTGGGCCGGACGTGGCCTGAGTCGTAGTCCATGTGCCCCGTGCCCCCGCGACCGAGCCGTCCCCGTTCATTAGTGGGCCGGCTTCCGCGTTGTTGGTCGTCAGGTCGTGGCTAGAATTATGGAACACACAGTCAGGTCGTTAGGTCGTCAGACGTCAGGTCGTCGCTCGGTTCAGTGAATCAGTGAATCAGTGAATCAGATGTATGGTTGGACGGGTGACCCGCAGGGTGGTCGGTGGACCACCCTGACCACCCACTAGGTCCACCAATGCTGGAGGATATATAGATGGGGTGATGGTTTCACATGGGAAAGAGTGAGAGCCAGAAAAAAATGCGAAGACCAGTTTCAAATCTGAGTTAATCTGATTTATCTGGTCCTAATTTTTAATCAAATGTTCTTATATATAGTCTGTTGTACATCTTTATTGAGTCATATTCCTGTGGTAAACAACCTTGCAGACGTGATCAAGCCTTATTGTCTAAAAAATGATAGAAAGCAACTCAGAGAAATAGACACTTGTTAACTTTTATTTAGTATTAGTACTAATTATTTCTCATTTACACATCTCTCCTGTTATAGAAAACAATGTTTTTGGTCATCCAATTACAAAATAAAAAGCCAATTATACCAATAAATTTGTTCATCTAGCTAGTTTCAAAGGTGATTTCATATTTTCTAAAAATAATGACATTAAGATGGTTTATTTTCTAGTAATACAAAACTAATCCATTATTCTTGAGGAACTCATTCATTTTAAGTCAACAAAAGATGAAACTTGTATTCATAGTGTTTTCTTACTTTTGGACGTGTCCATTACTTATTTAGTGATCACTTTGCATTATATTAACCAGAGATTGACCAGAGAATCCATAAGAGACTACTATAGTAAACAAACGATTTGGAAGACAACCCCAACCTTGCAAGTGACATGCTCCACCATATATATAGATCAAATTTATAGTTATGGCAACTAGTATGGCATTGCTATCCCTCCAAAAATAATGTCAATTTAACACAAACATGTTCAGCAATTATTTGGGAAAGGATTCTCTTGGTAGATCTCTAGGTTTAACATGGCAGAAAATGATGATTTAAATAAATAATGAACAAGACTCATGCAATGAAACATTAGAAACATGTACCAGTGATATCCTAATAGTTCAAAAAATTTGAAGATTACTTTCAAAATCTTCTGGTTTTTGAATGAATTATTATTTATTGATTATAGACAAATAAACCACTTTTATTATTTTCATAAAGTACAAAAACACCTTGGGAACCATCTGAAATTCTCCAGTACTCATAGTTCGGCGCTAAAAGATTTTTCTGGTTCTACATGTGTCACAAAAATCTAACTAGGCAATAGTTGGATGTGTAAAAATGTTTTTCTCCCTATAAAAGATAATGTAAAGTTGACATTAAGCGTAAATCAAAATTACAACCTCTATCGTCATAAAAAATCATAAAAATTGACTCATGCATGGCAGTTATAGAAAAATAAGATGGAAAAGAACAAGGAAATACCATGGTAGTTCCGTCACTTGACACAACGATAAGTTAAGAGTTCTAAGCCATCGTACAGAAACCATGCGAACTATCATCCTGATATTTTTTCCTTGTTCAAGACCATATGTTCCGAAATCGAGGAGGAATCCAGGCTGCGAGGTTACAGAAATGGTGCTGCCTGTGTCAAAAAAGTACTATTGGCAATGATGTCACGGTTTCTCCTGCTTGCACATTGGTGTGGAGTGAATTCAGAAACGTACCTGCGTGAGATAACTCCGCTTGTGCTTTTGCACGAAGCAAACTGTCTTCATACACATTCAATGAACCAGGAGAGTATGGTGATCCGTCTTTTATCTTAAAATACAAGCCCTGTAATGTTGCAACCATGCCAATCACACTTTTCAGCGGCAGGGATTTCCGACAGCAAAGCACCTTCACAACCTCATTAGCGAAGGATAGAATCTGGGAAAGTATGTGGTGTGCACTAGTAACAATGAAGAAGAATTTAGTTTGCTCTCAAAAGTAATGAAATTAAAAAAAAAATGGATACATTAGTGGACGAGAGGGAGCAATACTTGTTGCGGACATGAATGGAATCATCACCAGTTTGAATGTCAATGCCTCCATTGGATGAAGGCGTGACTGAAAATTTGGCATGACCCAAAATATACTCCTGCAGTTTAACGCCAAAGTCATGTATTGATCGTATGCTTTGTAGTTCATACTCCAGCAGTATACAGGATATTTCAATAAGACTGAAGTTGTGTAGTGACATCAAGAAGATTTTTGTCAATTCAAACGGAGAAACACCATGACCGCCCATTAACAGCGAAACAGAAATGAGTTATGTGTACTTGCTGGACCTGCATGTTCTAAGCTAGTGATAATCTTTCAAGCCGAGTTCCCATTCTCTCACACTATAATCGGGAAAACAGTGCTAATATATATCCAGAACGATATTTTTTTGTAGATTTTCTGATGCAAAGTTACAAAAACAGAGCAGAACTCTACCATCGGCTGCAATATAGACTTGAATGATTTGGAGACATATATACGGCGCTAAAAGAAACTGTATGTAATTGTGTCAAGTAACGAATTCGGCAAGGTTCAATAGACGAGATGGGCAGCAAATTAATCAATGGTAGGGGGTGGGGGGTGGTTGCGCAAGACAAGAGAAGATATCATACCTCTTTATTGTATTTGCAAGAACAGAAACTTGATGCCCCTTCTTCCATGGCAATGGGTGTTCTCCCTGAGGGCGAAGGAAGAGGGAGGTGTGAAGATGCAAGGAAGAAGGTGGGTACAGGAGAAGGAAAAACCGTTGACAATACTCTTTAGGCCACGCCCACCAACTGTCGACACTTCAACAAAAACTTGGTGTTTATAAAATTGCTTGTGTAGTTTTCGTTGTCTAGTGGGCGTTAGGTGTAGGTCAACGGATGCTGTATTAGCCATTGCTGCATAGAGAGATAGATGTGACAGACGAACTACAAGGGCATGAGCATAAACTGCATACATGTCTTCGCTGTCCTAACCCTTTTTCCAAGAAAGAGAGCTCCGAGTTTTTGGTCAACCCTACGAGAACCTTTCTTCCTTCTGCTGTCCTTCCAGAAACACACCAAAATGTGCCGTCGCTCATTTCATCTTGTCCCTGACATGCCAATGCTTGCAGATCCCACTGAAGACCACAAGATTGTTAGTGTCAAAGAACATGATGGGAAAATATGCTTCATCACAAGTTCAGCGAAAGGTCATCACTTCAAAGGACACACAAGCAAAACGAACCAATTGGCGGTGAAAGAATGCTAACACTAAGATCTATTACACTTACACTAAGAGTCTTCCTACCTGTTTGTGCCCATCAGACACAAAAATGCTAGACTGGTCACTCAAAGAATGCTAAAATAACTCGTCATTGGAATATTGGGTGCTCCATTTTTCAGTTCAGTGAACTCAAGGCCTAATAGCCTTTCTCACTCCAATGCTAAATTCTTAGCTTATTCCTTTTGTGTCCTCCATACTTGCAGTTAATTAAAAATCAGAGTGGAACTACATAAAAAAAATTAAGTTTCCCTCTTTAACTCCTCAGTCCTCACATATGAGGAATAAGAATTACGAACATCTTTAATTCCACTAGATCACATGTATAGATGTCTGGGTTTTAGGCATCCGACGTCACAACTTGCTCGAAACCTTCTCAATTTTTTACCACAGCCTACACATGCGATAACATGACACCTCGACAAGTTTCGTGATTTTCGGACTTCGTATGGATTTTATATAATTTAAAAACACTTTTCCGACAAGTTCCTCGTCATGTTACGTGAAGAAGATGCCCGAAATTTGACGCGAGTTCGTGGATAGGGACTCAACATACACCAAATACCATGAATAACTTTTTTTGAATCACTAAATTGCATTATTCCATCCAACTGCAGTTCAAATTTGAAATATTCGAAAAAATCAACAAAAAGAAATAAATTAGGGAAATATATCAAAAAAAGTCAAAATTGGCCCAAATTTTAAAATTGAGTTTTCAATAATGTATTATAGCACCACAAAAAAACTGGGTTCAAAAAATAAAAAATAAAAAAATCTTTGCCGAGGGCCTATCTTGGCCCTTGGCAAAGGGGATCTTTACCGAGGGCCTGGCCAATGGCCCTCGGCAAAGAAAATTTAAAAAAAAAAATCTTTGCCGAGGGCCCTAGATTTGGGCCCTCGGCAAAGGGCCCAACCCTAAATCGGCCAGCGGCCTGGCCCAAAATCCCCGCCCACATTTCACACTTGTTGCCAATGCTCTTCTTCCCATGCCCATGCCGCCTGCCACGCCCACCTGCCCCACCCACCACGCCCTTGCGGCGCTCTAGCGCCCAGAAGCGCCGCCCACCGACTCGGCCCCACCGCCTTGAGCCGCCACAGGCGCCCCCTGCCTCCCCCTCCCGTCTCGGTCTAGCAGGGGAGCTCACCCGCCTGGCCGGCCCTCTGTGGCCCCGGCCGGCCTTCCGGCCCCCCCCCCGACACCAGCCCCAGGCCGCCTGTCAGCCGGGCCTGTTGTTGGAGGAGGCAGAGGGTGAAGTAGGAGGAAGAAGAGAAGGAGAAGAGGAGAAGGAGGAAGGGGAAGAGAAGGAGAAGAAGAGGAAAAGGAGAGAAGAAGGAGAAGAAGGGGAAGAAGGAGAGGAGGAGGAGAAAGAGAAGAAGGGAAGAGGAGAAGCGGAGAAGAGAGAAGGGAAGAGGGGGAGAGGAGTACTCCGACGCCGCTCGACCTCGCCGGAGAAGAAAGTGACCCCCACACCACGACGCCCGACTCCACTGCAACCCTAGGTAAAACTCTCGTTGTCGGCCTTCGTGCCGTATGTGGTTGTGTGGGCCTTCGTGCCAAAATTGATATGAGGGCCTTCGTGCCGTTGTGGTTGTCGGCCTTCGTGCCGTTGTGAATGTCGGCCATCCCGCTGCGTTTTTGCAGAGTTTTGGAAACCTCCCGTCTGTGGAGGTGCTGCCAAATTTTGAACAAACAATAACCTATTGCCTTTTATGCGGGAGAAGAGCACGCGGAGGGGGACCGGAGGACCTCGATCGTCTTCGTCGGCGTCAGTTTCGCTCGCAGCTGCGTTGCCTCGCCACTGCGTCGACTCGCCACTGCCCCGCTAGCCTGACTTCACCGACACCCTAGGTATAAATAACCTCTTTTTCCGCATGTCTGTCGTAGCCCGCGTGTAACCCAGTTAGGCGTTTCCCGTCCGAAAGAGATACGGTCGTAGGTATGCGGATCTTTGCATATCTGCGACCGTATTTGTTTCGGATTGTCCATGTTTTTTGGACAGCCCGCGGATGCGTAGATAGGTTAGTTTCCATGGTCCGCTCCGGTCCGAGATGGAGTTTCGGCATCATCTCCCTGTTGTTCTCCGGATACACACTCCCTTGCAGGACGTGTATCGAGAGAACAGCGGGGAGGTGCTGCCGAAATTCTGTCTCGGAGAGGAGCGGAGCCAGGAAACTGACCTCATCTACGCATCCGTGGGTGGGATTAGGACCTATCCTCACCTATTAGACATTAGGAACACCACGTAGATGCAATTGATGGTCACAATACTTTGTGATGTAAATGTTAAAGGATGGGGGACCGTCAGTGGATGTACACGGGCTGGAGAAGCGGGAGTGACTACGACTATGAATGGGTGAAGGGGACAGATCATTTCTTGAAACATGCATTTGGCCCAGGAGCAGGAGGACATTGTCTAGTTTGGTGCCCCTGCAGCAAATGTGACAACAGGAGAAAGGTAGACGAGAAGACCATGGGTAGACATCTTATGTTCAATGGTTATATGCCCTGGCTACCAAAGATGGATCTACCATGGTGAAGCAGATCGTATAAGAGCGGAGGTGGTGAGAGCACGCCTCGAGGCTTTTGATGATGATGATGTAGGTAGCGAGACATGCTAGATGGCGCCACCAAGCTCACTTACGAACGACGGAGAAGGAGGAGATGGAGGAATCCGCAAAGGACTTCTACAAAATGTTGCACTCGGCACAGAAACCCCTTCACGAGCGTACAACGATTTCTCAGCTGGATGCGGTTGGACGCGTAATGGGGTTGAAGGCCGAGTTAAACCTGAGTCGAGAAGGCTTCGATAAGATGTTGGCCGTGTTTGGCACCATGCTACCAGAGAAGCACACTTTGCCAACGAACTTGTACGAGGCAGAGAAACTCCTTCATATGCTTAAGATGCCGTATGACAAGATACATGTTTGTCTGAAGGGGTGCGTCCTATTTAGGTAGAGAGACTCTGGTGATGGTCAGAAAAAGCAGCTTCTGATCCCCGTGAGAGTGCTACGGCACCTTCCTTTCTTGCCGAGGATCCAACAGCTATTCATGATCGAGGAATCCGCGAAATAGATGACATGGCACAAAGATGGCAAACGGTACAATCCTGGGAAGATGGTACATCCGTCTGATGCTGAAGCATGGACGTACTTCAATGACAAACATCGTGACAAAGCAGCTGAGGCCCGTAATGTACGTGTCGCGCTGGCAACAGATGGGTTCAATCCTTATGGAATGATGGCTGCCCCATACACATGGTGGCCCATTTTTGTTATCCCCCTCAATCTCCCTCCCAGCATCTCCTTTCAACAGCATAACGTATTCTTGTCGTTGATAATTCCTGGACACCCGAGGAGTAATATGGGTGTGTTCATGGAGCCTGTGATTGATGAATTGATCCATGCTTCGGAGAAGGGGGTATAGACATACGACCGAGCTACAAAGACAAGCTTCAAAATGCACGTTTGGTACCACTACTCCCCGCATGACTTCCTGGCGTATGGGTTATTTGCCGCCTGGTGTGTTCACAGGAAGTTCCCATGTCCAATATGCAAGGAAGCTGTGAGGTTCATTTGGTTGAAGAAGGGTGGCAAGTATTCGTCGTTCGACCAGCATCGTCAGTTCCTCCCTCTAGACCATGAATTCAGAGAAGACATCAAGAGCTTTACGAAAGGTGTCAAAGTGACAGACCCTAAACCGCACTTAAGGACTAGTGCCGAGGTTCATGCTCAAATAGATGCTCTCGTGCCCAATGAAGAAGGTGGTTTTGTGGGATATGGTGAGGAACATATGTGGACTCATAAGTCCGGCTTGATGAGGCTCCCCTATTTCGATGACCTTCTTCTGCCACATAATATTGATGTAATGCACGCTGAAAAGAATATCGCCGAGGCACTTTGGGGAACTCTCATGGACACTGACAAGTCTAAGGACAACGTTAAGGCTAGAGTGGACCTAGCGACATTGTGCGATAGACCGAATCAAGCGATGCATCCTCCTAGTGGCCGAAACAAGAAATGGAAAAGGCCTAAGGTCAATTTCGTCTTGCAAATCGATCAAAGGAGGGAAGTACTAAAATGGATCCAGATGTTAATGTTCCCAGATGGATATGCAGCAAATCTTAGCAGGGGAGTGAACTTAGGCACTCTACGAGTCAACGGGATGAAGAGTCATGACTACCACATATGGATTGAGCGGCTTCTTCCAGCGATGGTTCGAGGCTATGTCCCTGAGCATGTTTGGCTAGTGCTGGCAGAGTTGAGCTTTTTCTTCCACCAGCTTTGTGCCAAGGAGATATCTCAGACCGTCGCTCAGGACTTGGAAAAAGCGGCACCTGTGTTGCTCTGTAAGCTGGAGAAGATCTTTCCACCCAGCTTCTTCTTGCCGATGCAGCATCTGATTGTGCACCTCCCGTCCGAGGCACGTTTGGGGGGGCCCGTGCAGGCCCGTTGGTGCTATCTAATCGAGAGATGTCTAAAGACTCTTCGCAAAAAATGTACAAATAAAGCCAGAATTGAGGCTTCCATTGCAGAGGCATGCCTTCGGGAGGAGGTGGCAAACTTCACAACGCAATACTACAAGCCGAACCTTCCTAGCAATCATAATCCACTCCCTCGTTACAATGCTGGCGAAAATGAACGACCCTCAGCCTTTTCCAAGGCCAACTCAGCAGTGCAAGTGGATCAACCCCGAAGTAATTGGGAAATGAAGAGTGGTGCAGTATCATGCTATATGTGTTGAATAACCTTACCGAGGTGCAGCCGTTCATCAAGTAAGTTCGCAACGAACTTGTTTCAATACGCCTTCACTATTCTGCATCCAACCCCATTGATTCTCGTTCGGACAAGGAATTTGTTCGTGAATTCTGGCATCAATCAAGGGATCCTACCTCGCATGAACAAGACACCCTTGTTTCGCGGGGTGCGGGAGCGGGGAGGCCTGATTTCATTTCTTGGTTCAAACAAAAGGTAATGTCCAATTTAGCTCGTACGTTCGATCGTCTAAGGTGATCGTACATTTGATTAATATAACAATCTATCATGCTTCACCTTGCAGGCCTAGACCGGTTCGTCCATGAGTGATGAGTTGAAACAGGTTGCAAACGGCTGTGACATTAGGGTGAAGTCATTTACCGGCTATGACGTGAACGGATATCGCTTCCACACAAGTTACAAGCAGATTCAGCCCAAACGAAAAACCACAAATAGCGGAGTTTGTACGCCCGGCACTGATGGCCTCGACTATCATGGTAGAATTGAGGAAATCTATGAACTCTCATTTCATGGAGACAAACCTCTTAAACCTCTCATGTTCAAATGCCACTGGATTAATCCTCGATCAACGAGACGAACCCCTCATCTTGGGCTAGTCGAGATTTGAGAATATTCCATCTATCCCGGAAAAGATGTCTACATTGTGGCTCAACAGGCTGTGCAGGTGTATTATACTTGATACGCCAACCAAGACAAAGAGGATCTTAAGGGTTGGGCTATTGTGCACCAAGTATCTCCACATGGTAAACTACCTGCCCCAAACGATGATGATTACAACTTCAACACAAACACATATGATGGACAGTTCTATCAAGAAGATGGGCTACCAAGCATGTTTGAGATAGTCTTACCCGAAGCAATCGAAATGGAAGTAGACAACGAAATGGTTGATGGCAAGGTCGATGGAGATGTGGTGGTAAATGCCAAGGACATGGCAATGCTTGAGCGATTACTTCTAGGCAATGACTACGATGACAACATAGAACCTTCGGATAGTGTTGCCCATTTGGACAATTTTGACAGTGATGATGAGACCTATGATCCCAATCATGAAGATTATTCCTAATACATGTAATACTATGTTTTTTTAATTTGTGTTTTGTTTATATATTTTGAATCTATTTCTAATATATGTACTAATTAGTCTTGTTCATTCTTTGTGATTGCAGGTGATTGAACAAAGATGGCGAGCAGGCGTCCACGCCGTGACACGCCCTCGGTTTATGAGAGAGACCACCCTCTCCTTCGAGGTGAGGGGTCGTCGTTTGGGGCCGTGTCCGCAGGAGGTGACGAGAGGAGGACCAGGGGCAGCAGGCGCAGGAGGCAGCGGTCTCCTCCCTCGCCACGTGACTCCCATTGCCATTTCTTCTCTCTGTGCATCACCATATAGTACGGTGACTGGCATGTGTTCCATAGCGCATGGTATTGTGTCTATTTTTTGTCATTTGAAATCTGTGTCGTCCATTAGTGTGTATTGAATCCGTACCGTTCGTCTGGACTGAACCCTAAGACCGGCCGACTGATCTGAACAACATGCCAAAAAAACCTTAGCCGCCTCCTCTCTCATGCCCGGAGCATTGTTCCTCTTCATTGTTTGCAATTTGTTCCAACCATTGTCGGCATCACGTCACTCTGCCCCAGATCCAAAGGCAAGGATAATGATTTCGCACTTTAGTGATCGATATTTGTTGGATTACTTTCCTCTTCAGTCATCCCATTACTAAGCAACCGCTCATCCTACTCCACACTGACGATTGCATCCCCGCAAGCTCTTCAAGATGGAGGAGCGAGGGCCACAACAAGAGGAATGCAGTGTCCAGCACGACCATGTCCTTGTTGAGATCCTCTGCCGCCTCCCCACCCGCTCCTTATGCTACTGCAAGTGTGTCTGTCGCTCCTGTAACAGCCTCATCTCCGACTCTGACTACCGTAAGGGGCTACCCCAGACTATCACAGGCTTCTTCTACAACAGCTGGAATGGCAAGTGACACTTCACCAGCGTCATCGGTGAACGCCACTGCTTGTACTTCTTTCCCTTCCCCACTGACAAAGTAGTTGTCTCATACGGCAGCAGCAGCCCCATCCTATGTTGGTGCATGGGACCTAATGGATTTTGCTATGTTGTCTGCAATCTAGTAACCCAAAGTGGTTGGTACTACCGCATACATCCATTCTGTTGGTCAGGCTCGCTTGGGGTTTGATCCAAAAGTCTGCTGGCACTTCCATGTGATTGAATATGTGAAGGAGGGTGAGTGCATAGGTGTCGACATCTACTCATCTAAAATTGCAGCTATTGATGGTCGTTAACATCAATCATAAACCATCAACATGTCTTGCATATGTACCTAATTCCACCACCAAATATAAGTCTAGAGGTTTAAATTAATAAATTCCATGAGTTTTGGTGAATCTGTGAATGCAGGAGGATTTAATCAGACAACCATCAAGGTAGACCCAATCGTCAGATTTAATCGTGTTTATCCGCGATGAAAACAACTCCAGAAGATTCTAGAACACTTTAAAAGACTCTCCACCGAAGATCGAGCTGAGACGCTGACAGGGGGGGCTGGCCGGCCCCACCTCTAGGCTGGTCGGCCTATGGGTCCACCTGTCATCCTCCGCTTCAATGTCGGTTCTTCACCACCTCTAAGGATCACATCTACACCGTTGCTTTAAGTCGGTTTGATTCGAGGGTCCATAATTGATGCTACCCACTACTTATAGCAGCCCCTGCCCCCCCTCCCTGGATGCATCCTGAAACCCTAAGTCATATCTCTCTTTCAGATCAACACACACCAGGAGGATTAAGTCTAGAACTCTCCAATGTAGTAGATTAGTAGCTCGGGAGTGATGGTCGAGTTGGGCTCATGATCAAGTTTCGGATCTAGTCTTTGAGGCTCAGCAAAGCCTTGTATCTTCACTTCTACATCTTGTAAGGATTATTATCAATTTATCATATTCGTATATACATGGCTATGCTTACTTTGAATATATATTTCTTAGTTAAAGGTTATCAATACTTTTGTGTGCGAGTTTATAGAGCGCTTAGCTTGCTAGTTTACAACTTAGGCTCAGTAGCCGAGCTTTGTGCAAGCATGGTGATTATATGATGCTCTGTATGTGAGTACACCCTATTCCCTAGTTGTGTGGTAGCAGCGGAAGGTGACAGTCCCGTCTATCCTTTGTAGTCCATGCCGATTTGAGCAGGTTCTTAAATTGTAGGACCATAGTCGCGTTAGTTGAGTTATCCTTTGTGATGCTCTACTGTCTAAGCGATGTCTCGAAGTGCACAAGAGTATAGTTAGTCTTAGCTATAGTTGATTATACTTTGACCATGTAATAAGAAAGTCACAGGAATCTACCTCATTCGTTGTTCTTCCGAGTTGACTAGTTTACATTATCTTAGTAATCTATCCCCTGGGTGTCATTATGCTTTATTCCTATCATTACATTCACCCCTGCTTTAGCTATGCTGGTGTGTTGATTAGTAGACATTTCTTTGTTATCCAATAAATCTTTACTCCATTGTTTTCCTGTGGTAAACTATAAATAACGATACCTGGAATACTCCCGGTAAAATGCTATAATGGTATTATGTGCACTTGCGGAATCCTTTATATTCTATTTGCACTTATAAATACCAATAAGCATTTTTGGCCCCATTGCCGGAGAAATAATTGGCGTAAAGATTTAGATAATTAACATACCACAAGCTATAGTAGGATTGCTGGTATAAACTAATGCACACAGAATAATCCACAAGCGCATGGATATTATACCAATGTAGCACTTCATCGAGAGTGCCTAGTTTTATATCGAACTCGAAGAAACGTGTGTGAGAATAACCAAATCTAGCTTAACCCAACTTCACAATCAAGGCTAGATAATAGGAGCGTAGAGGAGATTGCAGAGGTCTTCTAGTTCTAACTTCAGTAAGCTTTGTCTTCTATTGTTTATTTCTAGGGATATTACTAAAGAAAACACAGGCAGAGTATGTTTTCTATAGCAACAAGGTCCTGTTAGGCCTACTAATGGGAGTTGGATTATAAAGGATTCAACGAGGCTATAAGAGTCACCCTCATAAGCTACCACCGATCCGGAAAGTAGGGTACATCCACGAGTAACCGAGTCTAACCACCATGCTTACACTATGAATACTACTTTAACCTAGGAGCTACAAGGATTAAAGCACTCTAAAAGAGGTGCAAACCTGAAGAATAATATGAACAAGATGCTTACTTGAATTAAAATTTGATTACCAGAGAAATCTTAGAAGCAAGCTCATGAAGAACTTGATTCTGCTAGGGTACAAGCTGTAGAGAGAGCACCGATAGATCGGCGGGACTTCTCAAAAACTCTTCCCTCACACTCTATGTCTATCTCTAATACGAGACTAGATCCTATCGAGGACTAATCTTCTCTTGATTGTTAGCCCTGATCCTAGTGGAAATTTGTATTAGGGTTTTTGGCTTTTCAGCTCTTAGGATCTGACATGGCATGCCCTAGGGGTGCAGACAGGTATATATAGGCTAGAGCATCAATCTTGAGCCTTCGGATCAAACTGACTTGAAAAAACCACGGAGATGCAATCCTTAAGGCGGTGGAGAACTGACATAGCAACGGGAGGTTGACATGGGGGGGGCACAGGCCGGCCGACCTGCAGGTGGGGCCAGTCGGCCCCCATGTTAGGGGCACAGGCTCTGCTTTGGTGGAGAGCCTCCTGGAGTCTTCTAGAGTCTTCCCATACTATTTACACGGTGGAATTCCGTAATTTTGTTTGACGAATAGGTCCTCCAAGACGATTTTTTTATTAAATCCTACTAGAAATACAGATTCACCAA
Organism: Miscanthus lutarioriparius; assembly: GCA_904845875.1. Taxonomy (NCBI): domain Eukaryota; kingdom Viridiplantae; phylum Streptophyta; class Magnoliopsida; order Poales; family Poaceae; genus Miscanthus; species Miscanthus lutarioriparius. The sequence continues at coordinate 17,165,680 of CAJGYO010000009.1, read as the reverse complement.
AACTCATGGGATTTGTCAGTTTATACCCCTAAGTCTATATTGGTGATCCATTTTAGCCATTTATGCAAGTTATATTGATGGTTTGTAATGAATGTTAACTACCGTCAACAAACTCTCCAACACTTAGGCTTTTACTCGTCCTCGATAAAAGGATGAATTACTGAGGACGTAACCTTAGGACAAGATATCAACGTAATACTATTCCTAGTCATGCATGCACTGCAGAATTCAAAGTGTCTACCATCTTCTTTTAGTCAAGTCAATTGGAGAAACATTTTAGGATTTTTTAAAACAAAACATAGATTACCTTCTCCTTTTGTAGTACTCTCAAATCACTCTATATATGTGGTATTTTTGGATCCTCACCAAGGCATTGATGACTTTGCCTTCTTTTTGCCTACTTCTAAAAGCTTATGTGGAGCTCAGATAGGGATAAATATGAGAACATACTTGCATTGCATATATCGTAAAGTCAAAACAAGGATTCAACGAGAAAAATGTCTTACTCTTAGATCAAGATGTGCATGTTTGTGGATATATATGGTGGCTATCCTGATTCTACTTTGCTCCTTGAAAACATATCTCTCTTGTTTGAAACTTAGAAAACTTTTGCAAGAAAACATGGGCTATCTTATTCATCTCTCTTTTTTTAGGCGGGCATCTGAGTACCCATTATTTTAGATATCTTGGACCCTTGTCCATTTTCAATATTTTTTCTTTCTTCTTTTTTATGAATAACTTTTGCATAGCGCATGCCTCTTTTCTGTAATTGAAACTTTTAAAGGGAGACATTCACAAGAACTTAGAGCATTTATCTTATCAAACATTTTTTTATCTATTCCCAGTGCAGGAGTATAACATTTTTGGTGATCGAAAAACATGTTTTTGCGTACCCCAGTGTAGGAGCAGCATATATATGTGGAGTGTACATGATCTTGATCTTGAGGGCATGATAAGTTTCTCAACAAGGGTCACAAGGTTTGACCAAACTCAATATAATGACAAGTAATATATGTTTTAGATATCTTGGGCACTTGTCTATTTTTTTCAATATTTTTCTTTCTTCTTTTTTATGAATAACTTTTGTATAGCCCATCCCTATTTTCTATAATTGAAACTTTTAAAGAGAGACATTCACAAGAACTTGGAGCATTTATCTTATCAAAGATTTTTTTGTGTCTATTCCCAGTGTAGGAGTAGAATATTTTTTGTGGATGAAAAACATGTTTTTGTGTATCCCTAGTGTAGGAGTAGCAGATATATATGGAGTGTACGTGATCTTGATCTTGAGAGCATGATAAGTTTCTCAACAAGGGTCTCAAGGTTTGACCAAACTTAATGCAATGACAAGTAATATATGTAGAAGGTTTCCTAATCTATGTATGGCAATGGTAGGACATTGCTTTACCATAAATGGGAGTTGTAGTTATTTATTTTATTTTTTAAAATAAAATTCTCCAATAAAATTCTCCGCTAGAGGCCAGTACCCAGGCGCGCGAGCGCCATGGGCATCCCGACCCACGTTTGAGTCTTGGCTGATGCACGGTCCATGATTTTTCCTTGAAGAAAGGCAACGAGCCCTCGGAACAGATCGAACGGACCCGAGAACTATATGGACTGGCCGCTAAGAATTTAGAGTCGGTCACCAGCTAACCCATGCCGGACCCCGTGAATGGGAAGTTGGGGCCCCACTCGAACTAGCCCGTTAATAGCTCACCGAGCACCATGATTCGTCCATCGAGGAAAACATGGCACGGCTCAACCGCTCCGTTTTATCGAATAAACGCTTGAGGGAGGACAACCACAAGATGAGCTGACCCCTCGACCGGCCCCCTGCTAGGCGTGGGGGCTCAGGGAAAGTCGGACTCGCAAGGAGACCGAATACGCGGTCGCATGATAATGGCGGCTCGGTCGGACCAAGGAGGGAATCGAAATCAAGAGAAGATTTTTCCAAACCCCTGAATTTTGTAGCCGCATGCTCCCGAAGAGTCTGAACGCGACAAAAAGGAATCGTGACCCTATCAAGATATCCCGTGGCCTGCGAAGGGAGATCAAGACTCTCAGAATCCATTCGCCTAAAAAAGCCTTCGAAGGAGTATCCTACTCCTCCGTAGGCTCAGCACTACTAGAAACTCGCATTCTTCTGTGTGTGCGAAAACACACAGAAAAATGCGAATACGAAATATTTTTCTGACGGTGTACCCTCAGAAAAATATTTTCTACACACGGAAATATAATGACAGAAAAATTCAATTGTTCAGTGTGTTCGCCGTTAGAAACATTTTTTCTATGGGTGTTACACGCACAGAAAAATTGTGTTCGGCAAGATTAAAAATAAAATTTATGTGCATTATTCCTCACAGAAAAAAGAAAAACCCGACAGAAAAATCATTTTTCTGTTAGTATTGTCCCGTCATAGTTGCAGAGATGCACTCACAGGAAAAAATTATATTTTTCTGTCGGGTTAGGTGAACGCACAGAAAAATTATATTTTTCTGTCAGGTGTTAACAACCACCGACAGAATAATGTACACTTACCCATGCAGCAAATTAGATACAATAATTATTTGGAAACAGTGGCAACTGCATATTAAAATATGTACTGTCCATACAGTAATTTCATCACAACATATAAAGATGGAGTCCAAATGTTCAGCACATTCATTCATAGCATCCAGACTACATGTAGATGATGTCCAAATGTTCCGACATCAATACATTCAAAAGCATTACCATCTCATCTTAGCAGTTCATGAATTTCACTACTGATAACTATTGCACTACTATGCTGACAACCAGATCGTTGTTGCTACCATTGAAAATGAGCAGCTCTTAGCTCTTTCATTGCTGCTCCTATCGACCTGCAAATAAAGCACAATAAGTAAGATAATATCAACTTGGCATACATCAGGTAGTAAGCACAACTTTGTTTCAAGTAGTAACTTGGCAGCTAACTTCTAGATGTCAAACTGCAAACCTTCCTAAATTCTAGATGTCAAACTGCAAACCTTCCTAAATTCCTAAGGTAGAAAGCAAAAAATTGGACTCCTGACTACATACATAGACAAACACATATAATGTATATGTCTAAGACGAAATGAACATAAATTCTACTAAGACAGGCAGGTGATTTTAAATTTAAGATAACTGGTTCAAAAAAACATTTCTAAATAGCAGCTTATATAACCAATGTTAGGCAACGGATTAATCCTATACCTTACAGCAGTAATACTAGTATGATCTACTATTTTGTACTTCTACACTACTTAAGAATACGGATAGTCCAGTATAAACACTATCCACCTAATTTCTCATGACAGCTTGTATCAACATGAATAGAGGGTGTGAGACAATCATAATCTGATGAAAAATAAACTCAGGAAAACAGTTACACGGCACACTAGCAATCTTGAATGCAAAAAAATGATGAACTTTAGAGCTTCAGTGTTTTTTTACGCTAGTTTCTGAATCTGAATGTACAAGCATACCTTTCTTGAAGGCCCAGAGCCTGATTTGGCTGGAGGATTTTCCAACTGCCACAGAGAATAATGAAAGTAAGTTGGAGAAACATGATTCATGAGCTAACAACAAAAATATACAACAAAGTAAAAAATAGTGCCAACCTCAGAAAGATGAAACTTTGGCATCCATATAGTCAAGCACATACGAACAAAAACATAGTTACACACAGCCTCGTACATGAAAATATTTAAATGTTCCTTGAAGATGGAATAAAATGCAAGAAAATCAATCAAATAATACGAGCGGCCTCTTTCAATTAATTACTTGCCATATTCTGAAGGCAATAGTTTGTTGATTGACAAAGTTTACAGTTTGAAGAATCCAAAGCAGGAACAAGAGTAATCCTATCCCTGTAGCTTCAGATTGACTTAAGTGTACAATTTAAAGAATTGTAGAGCAGTAAAAAAAATTAAGTGCAAAGTGATTCACTTACTTCCTCATCATTTACTTGAGGCTTAAATGTTGCTTCCATTTCATAAAGTTTATCCCATGCAACTCCTCGGAACCAAGGATGTGCCTAATTGTAAAGGAGAACATTTAGTAAACATAGCAAAAACACAGTAAACAAGACATTAACTATATAAGTTAAAAAAGATCTGTGACAGGCACTACCTTTATTTGATCTGCCCCTGCACTGCCAATCCTGTGGTCAACATCACATAATAACCGACAAATGAGATCTCTTGCTTCATTTGACAACTTTGCATCCTCAGGAAATTTCAAATGGTTTCTCCAGTGCACAATCTAGAAAAATGGGAAAAAAGATATCAGTGTAACACTCTAAAAAAAGGCAGGATAAGCATGGGGGAGAATGGGATTTGAGGAAGTAAGTGAATCACTTTGCACTATAGACATACATACTACAATTATAAAATTTCACGGATCTCCCTTGCTTGTATTCTGCCATGTTTCGAGACACACAATCACAAAGAACGACTGCAAGTCAGATACCAAATGGCATTGACTACAACAAATTACACTAGAAAACATACTCTGGATGCAATAAAAACTAAATTTGCGGTGCAACCTCAGCCAAAAGATGGTGATTTTTGTTGCAATAATCACAGTGATTCAGGAAATGGGAATTTGCATCACAGATTGCACATAAAAAATACAACAACCAACAACCACCACCATGCCCCGCCGCCGGCCACCACCACCGCAGCCACCGGCCGGATCCGGGAAAGGGAGGGCCGGATCCGGCCAGGTGAAGAAGGGGGAGGGGAGGGGCACCCGCCGGGGAAGAAGGGGGAGGGGAGGGGCGCCGGCGGGGGAGAAGAAGGGGGAGGGGAGGGCCACCGCCACCACCATGCCCCATCGCCAGCCACCACCACCACCATTGCAGCCACCGGCCGGATCCGGGAGAGGGAGGGCCGGATCCGGTCGAGTGAAGAAGGGGGAGGGGAGGGGCACCGTGGGGAGAATAAGGGGGAAGGGAGGGCCGCCGCCACCACCACGCCCCTTCGCCGGCCACCACCACCACCACTGCAGCCACCGGTCGGATCCGGGAGAGGGAGGGCCGGATCCGGCCGGGTGAAGAAGGGGGAGGGGAGGGGCACCCGCCGGGGAAGAAGAAGGGGGAGGGGAGGGCCGCCGCCACCTCCATGCCCCACCGGCGGCCACCACCACCACCACCGCAGCCACCGGCCGGATCCGGGAGAGGGAGGGCCGGATCCGGCCGGGTGAAGAAGGGGAGGGAGGCGGCCGCCCACCGTGGAAGAAGAAGGGGAGGGCGGGCGCCCAGGGGGGGAGGGGCGCTGGGGCTGGGTGAAGAAGGGGGAGGGGAGGGGCGGCCGCCCGCCGGGGAAGTAGAAGGCGGCGGGTCGGGCGTGCGTGCATAGCTGCGGCAGCGCAGCTTGTGTGTGCGTTCTTGAGGAGAGCCGAGCAGGCGAGTCCGCGAGTCCTTGTGTGCAAGGGTGTTTGGGGGCGGCGGCCGGTGCGTTAGGGTTAGGACTTCTTTGTTTTTTATTTATCTTGCATATATTTTTTCTATGCATGCATATATTTTTTCTGTGCGTTTTTAAAGAACCGACAGAATAAATTGCATTTTTCTGTGAGTGCTGATTTTTCTATGTGTGTATTGTCTCGCACAGAAAAATCATACAATTATTCTATGGGTTTTCGTATTTTTCTGTCGGGATATTTCGGAACCGACAGAATAATCATAATTTTTCTATGCGTACCAAAAAATCCCATAGAAAAATTCATCACCCGCAGGGCAATTCGAGTTTCCAATAGTGTCGGAGCTACTATCTGGTATCAGTATTATGGATCCCCGGAAGAAGGGAGCTGATGGTCGTGAACACCAACTCGCCCGAGTGGTCAAGGGTGTATTTGGATCTCGCCCGACCCTGGGGGGCGCAAGCTCCTTGTTGCCCGACCCCAAGGGCGTGGGCTCCATCGTGCCCGACCCTGAGGGCATGGTTTTTGCCTCGCTCCACCCCTTGGGCGCAGGCTCCATCTCGCTCGATCCCAGAGACACGGGCTCTATCTCGCCCGACACCTGGGACGCGGGCTCCGTCTCGACCGATCCCGGATACGCGGGCTCTATCTCGCCCGACCCCTTGGGCACAGACTTCACCTCGCCAGACCCCTCGACGAGGGACTCCGCCTCACCCGACGAGGCCCGTACTGCCTCCAACCGCTTTGAATATAAGAGAACGAGTCCAAGGACAAACTTCTGACATCAGAAAAAGAAGTGGGCACGTCCTGACGTGACATGCGGCCACGATAGGCCATACCAGACAACTCAAATTGCTAACAGTGTCGGACATGCTGGAGCTGTGCTACCTAACCCCCATACAACTCCTGACGGGGGTACCTGCTGACCATGCCGTCCACTAGGACCAAGTGGAACTCCACGACCGGCTGACGGTGCCTATGTATGGCGCCAGTGACGAATAGTGTCACGACGTGGAGCGGTCCCCGTTGTCGTCTACAGGACCAGTGTGACCCACGTAAAGTAGATGAAGGGCGTTGCGACCCCGAAGGCTTTCTTTCTCCCCGCTTTCTCTCTCTCTCTCTCTGTCTCGTGTAACCTGCGCCTTCCCCTTCCTCTATAAAAGGGGAAGCAGGACGCCCCACGAAAGGGGACGGCTCGACACTTTAACAACCAGACTCAACCCCATTCGACCCCTTCACCAGAGACTTGGGACCTGCTCCCTCTCTCTCCCATTTGTTACCCCTACTTCAAACCAGTGCCGGTAACACGAGCAGCAGCGAACTGTACATAGGGACATTGTGCTCGAACAAGTATAAATCCTTGTGTCCTCCGAGCACACCATCCGGGCCAGACGCGCAATTACAAATTTACTAGCCGGTGGTTCGAAACACCGACAAGGAGAAAACACAAGCTTGGTGATAGGAAAGCCAAATCTAGGTATACGAGTCCATGGTGACAGGAGGCAGGGAACAGAGTTGAGAGAAAACATGTGGTGGGGATAAAGGAGCTGAGAAACAAAAATAAGGAAGCTGCTGCCTGGTGACCGGTGAGAAGCTGGTCCACGGACGCCAAATTCCAGTGATATGCTAGAATGGATAGAGAATCCGGTCTGTTAGTTACATTGGGGGTCAACGTTGTTATAAAACACGTTGCCAGCGGTTATGACCTTTTTCTCTCCGTCTCTTATGATAAACATAGTAGATGTAAGTAGAACACAAAAACACAAGTGATAGGAAGACTATTCTTTATTCATTTGAATATTGGTAATTATAATAGTCCTACTAAGACGAAGAGTTTAGTAAGAGCCCACATACGAACGGACTAGAATTAGGATTCCTCCTCCTCCTTTCCTTCTAGGACAGAATCCGTATGTTTTATAACACTCCCCTTGGACAATTACCACGATATGTGTATGGCTCATTAAAAACTCCATCCAAAAATCCAATGGAATAAATAGTTTTTGGAGAAAATAGTACATAGCATTCGTTAATTGCATTGTACATGTTGTCTCATTAAAAACCTTGTGTGAAAAAACTTCAAGTAAAAACTCACATAAGAAAAAAGGGTACAACATTTAACCTTCTTGGTCATGTATTCTTCTGCATATTCTACTCTTCATGAATAGATATTGATCTTCATGATTATGCATGAACTTCAGTGTCTTAGCAAATACGTTCTACTTGATATTTGTAATTTTAGTGATTTACCTTCAAGGTAGATTCAATCAAATATGGTCCCCTCATAAAGCCATACTTTTAACTTCATTGTTCAAATCGCACTTTCATAATTATGTGCCTCATTAATGGTATGCAGTACCACAGTATTATATCTTTTCAAAAGTTGGCTCATAATTGTTCTATAAATTATAATATGGGTATAAACAAGAGTAATATGCTTCGTGGACCACTTATTAGTTGTGCAGAACAAATAAATTTTATCCTTTAGGGTAA